>JAKSZP010010539.1:0-301989 GCA_022478985.1 Massospora cicadina | reverse complement strand
GTTTTTTGAGATTTTTTTCTATTCCTCCAGATTCTCCAGGGCATTTTTGAATGTTAGAGGCTGCGGCCTTCCGCCTGCTCCTCTTGCCTTGCTTGCCCAACTGCTTCCAGACATGGGCGCAGACTAATCTCCTCTATGAGATTATCAAACTAGATTGAGTCTTGAATTGAATAGGTTGCAAAAGTGTTTGCAACGAGAAAGAAAAGTTTTTAGGAATACATTATGTTCTGGAAGGTAGTCCTTTCTAAAGCCGTTATCAGCCAAATATACTATAGCACTTGCCAAGAGTGCACTGAATCAGTAGAATCTAACCAGGGGTTATCATTAAAATGATGAGATGGTGTGGTTTCAGGGGCGCCTATGGGTTCATGCTGGACCACTGCGCCTGGAAATCATCCATGAGCATCATGACAGAATTACCGTTGGTATTCTGAGAAAGCAAAGACCTTGGAGTTTAATACAACTTCACTTAAAATTAAAAGGACTTACCTGATCAGGTGGGACGGTATTGTAGAGGGTGTCATATCTGCAATCAAAATGAAACTCAATTGGCAACCTTTAGCAGGGTTTGTTGGTACCAGTCAAAAAATACTGAGGGGCCCTGGACTTCCTTATCAGTGGATTTCATTGTGGAATTACCTGTTTCCGATGGTTATGATGCCATCATGGTGGTGGTGGACCATTTTATGAAGTTTTCCCACTTTAGTCCTTGCAGAACAATAGTAAACGCGGCTGAGATGACCAGGATCTTCATCACTCATGTGTTTGCGCTCCATGGGGTTCCTCAAGAAATCGTTATTGACTGGGGACCCCAGTTTTCCTATGTCTTTTGGGAAGAGTTGTGTAAGACTCTTTGTATTCGCCCCTTCCATTCAGCTGCCTATCACCCAGAATCAGATGGGCAGACTGAACAAGTGAACCAGTGCTTGGAACAGTTTCTGCGGTGTTACACCGTTGCGGATCATTCATATTGGGATCTCACCTTCCTATGGCCAAATTTAGCTACAACAACACTTTGCATTCTTCAATTGGTTGTTCCACTTTTTTCGCCAACCATGGTTTTAACCCCACCTTTAACATGGAGCCCGTCTGTGGATCCAGAGTTGAAGCAGTGGTGGACTTTGATAAAACTATCAAGAAGGTCCACCAGGGGATTTCCACGAGTTTACAGATGGCAATGCAAGTATATAAGGAGAACGCCAATGGTAAGTGACAAGTTGGTCCATCATACAAGGAAGGGGATCTCCTGATGCTTGATGCTCATAACATCCCTATCAAGCAGCCATGCAAAAAGCTGGGACCAAAGAGGATTGGTCCTTACTGCGTTGTTAGAAAGGTGGGCCATACCTCATACCAGTGGGATCTTCCCTCTTCATTTTAGATCTTCTCTATCTTTCATGAGAGCAAATTGACATTGTTTGAGGGCCCTCACCTGAGACTCCAGAGACTTATCTCATGGATGGGGCGCCAGAGTGGGAAGTGGAGGAAATAGTAGCCTCCCGCCATTTTAAAAGAAGGCTCAAGTACCTGGTATCCTGGAAAGGTTTTGATGCTTCAGAGAACAGTTGGGTACCAGCACGTGATTCTGTGCATGCCCAAGACCTGATTGAAGCGTTTCATAATTGTTTTACTGAGGCTTCAGGATTAAAGTCCAAGTCTACCATCACTGCTATGAAGTTGGCCCCTGCACATAGAAACTTTTTCTTAGCGAACGCCCCTGGAGAGGGGTGAAACCCAAGAAAGAGGAGAGGGTAAAGACATGGTTAAATGACTTGATAGTAGGAACCAACCCTAAGGATAAGGCTAGGCGGTAGGAGACCCAGAAGGTGAAACTTCAGGCTCTTCCTGACCTCAAGCACACCTTATACCAACATTGGGTGCAAGCCAAATATGCTCAGGCTGGTACTAGTGAGGTGCATAACGTCCAGCCCCTTGTGTCAGCTCAGGCGTTAAAACGGACGAGCTACTTAATTAATGAAGACAGTTTGATTTAGTTAATTGGGAACAGGGGTTCAAAAACCCGTTCCATTTACAAAATTACGCGTTCAGGTAGGGTACAACTTCCATCAATTACTCAAGTGAAGTCAGTTTTGGTGCTTCTACCAATTTGGACGAAAGTGTTTGCCTATTAGTAAATCAGTGCTTGGGACTGCTTTTGCAGTCCCAGAATTGACCTAACAATGTTTAAATTTGGTTTTGTGATAATATTCCTTGCTGGTCAACTTTTCATAATAAACTTTCCCATTTTTTCTGTTTTATTTATGTTATCTCAGACATTCCTGTGCATGGACCTCTTTGAAGAGGTCTTGCATTACATTATTATTGCTCCAGAACCCTCTTCTGGGCTCTAGTAACTTTTGTACTATTGATTAGTTTTCTAGCGTTGGACCTGTGCACCATGCACCTCCACGCTGGGAACAGGAGAGTTATAGACACTTTTCTTACAGGTTGATCTACAGCCTTTTTCTTGGATCAGCTTTAGGATTGTTGGTCTTTCATTATGAAAGGGCGTCCAGATGGTTGCTGTTGGCGTCAAGGCAGAGCATCTTGTGATGATTCTTAAATCTCCCTTAATAATTATTGCCTAGTTAAGGGAAAGGGCTCATTTAATGACAAACCATTTAATTCTGGAAGTCTTGACCATGTAGTAGGGCTATTGAGTGTGTTATCAGTTTGATCTTATGATATTTTTGCTGTAATTTAGCATTAACGCTGAAATCACCCCCTCAAGATCCTGGCCAAGGGGGACATAAGTGTGAAGGAATCTAGCATTTATGAGGTTAACCACTATGCCCTAAATGACATCAGTGATGGATTATTTGGAGCCAGCCTTATACAGTATGCATAAGGGTTCTATACACAAAGTAAAAAATTTATTTGGGAACCCACCTGGGCGAGATGGTAGATTAGCAGAAGGTCTCCAATATTGATTAAGGAGAGAGCAGGATGTTTGGCACTTGGCCATGCAGTTTCCCAATTGGAGGTAGATATGATCCCTTGGGTGGAGAGCACTTTCAGCCTGATTATTTCATTGGCTAGCGCCCTCACTATTAACTCACCAGTGTCAGGAGAGGCAGAGTACAATAAATGACTGAACACACTAGGAAGTCAACGCTCCCTACTGTAGAGGGCCTGGAATGGGGACATTATGATCACTCAGTGGTAGCTGATATGATAGGCTAATTAGGCGGTTGGCAGGTAGTGATTCCATCACATGGGGTCCACGTTGGCCATCTTGTAGAGATTAGAAAAAAATGCCATTTGCTCGCTCTAGTGCACCATTTTTTGAAAGGTTATAGGCTGCAGTAAAATGTTGTTTATTAATAATTAGCAAGGTCAATTATTAGACAACTTGGGAGGTGAAAATAAAACAATGTGTAAGAGTAGAACTCTGATGCACCCATGTTGGGTGAAAATGGAGCAAACAAAAAGCAAGGAGGTAGCCTTAGCGGTGGTGGTAGGTACTGAGATGGCCTCAACCCACTTTCTGAGATGGTTGGTGGCCAGGATGATTTAGCAGTAACCCTTGAGGCCCGTAAATGAGGGTCCTATGACATTTTGCACTTATGACGCTAAATGGCGTAGATGGAGCAACAACTTCATTTTGAAAGTGAGGATTGACCAAGCTTGGGTTCTGTATGTCAAGAAAGCATCTTAAACCTTTTGGATAGTTTCAAGCATCCAATGCCAGTAAAAAATTTCCTTAACCATTCATAGATTTTCCTAACTCCATTTTTTCTACACGAGCGTGTCCTTGAGGATGATCTTTGTTTTCAAGGAGGGTCATAAGTATAACAGCCATTAATTTCAACTTGCTTTTATAACATGCCATCTTGTATTTGAGTGTTTTGAGCCATTAATATAAATTCTTCACTGCTTCTGGGGTTCCATATATAATAGTTCTGGATGGACACTAAAACATATATGTGTTCTTCCTCAGGCAATAATACTGCAAGGATCAGCATCCTAGAAGCCCATCCACATTTTGATGTGTTGTGCCCACCTAATGTTTTACTAAAAATTTATAGTTATGAAGCTGAAGAGCCCACCTGGCTAATTGACATTAGAATCTTTCATCTGTTAAAGACACCCTAAGGAAATTTATTTGGCGATGATAGTGAATGGTTCTCATATAAGTATGGCTGAAAATAATTGACCGTAAGCACTACAGCTAGGCATTCATATTCAGTGACGCTGTTATTTCGTTCAACTTTTGTCAGCGTTTTACTATAACAGGGCTTGGGCCAATTAATTGTTGTTCCTTTAATTGAGCCAGTATGCCATATGGCAACGTCACTGGCGTCAGTAAATAACACAAAGGGTTGGTCAAACTTGAAGATTAACAGACCTAGAGTTGTGTGGTCATGAGTAAATTGTAATACTAGTCCTGCTCTGGGTTCCTTTTAATAAATGTTTTTGTGCAGCAAATAAACCAAGGGTTCATACAGGTCAGCAAACCTTGTTATTAAATGCATGTAATATCCTACTATGCCTAGGAACACTTGTATATCCTAAAGGCTTTGAGGTGGCATCATCTTTTCTATGGTGGCGACCTTGTCTGGCAATGGCTGAATTCTTTATTTTGTGACCTTGAGCCCTAAATACTACTATACAGTTGGAAGAATGAGCATTAGCGGGTATGAGCTTCAAAAATGCTCCTTGTAGACAATCAAAAACTTGATGGAGATGATTTAGGTGCCCATTGAAAGTCTTGGAGAAAATGGCTATAACATCAAGGTAAACTAGGACGCAAGGCGTCTTCAAATCACTTAGAACCTATCCAAAGCTAGTTGGAAGGTGACAGGTGCATTGCATAGCCCCTGCGGCATCTGTGTCAGTTCAAAAAGCCCTTTGTTTGCAATATGGGCATGCTTGGTTTTTTTTAGTACTAGATGGTGGCATGCTTGGTTTTAATTCTCTGTGTAAAGGCTTGATTTCGCCAAGTTGGTTTACACAGGGTATTAGCCACTGAGCAACCAAATCAGACGATTTGGAGATCGCTGAATCTAATAAAACCTGATAAATGATATACATGGAGCGATCGCCCCTTTCAACACTTTATTATTCTTCTAATAATTGCAGACTTATCTGCAATAATCTCCCAAAAGACCTCCCTTCTCAATCTTTCGTTCAACTCTTAAGCCTCAGTCTCCCAAGCTGAATGCATCCTCTGCTTGGTAATTTCCTACTCGTTCCCCCTTTTCTAGGAGTTTTTATCCACCTTAAAGTCTCAGTGTAATTTCCCTCAATTTGCCAAGCAGTTGACACTTTGATTGATTTGCTTTTCATACATATATCTTTTCCGTCAATCTTGAGACGCATCTCAACTTTGATTTCTGATCCGTCAGAATGTATAGCATATCATCCAGTCATATCAACTTCTCAGCATTACCCCCCCCTTTGACTGGATGATATGCTCCTATTGCTTATATGCAAAGGAACTTTGCGTGAGCTCAGTTGATAATTCAAACCCCTGAAGATTCCTTAATGGTGTAGGCATCCATGCCAGTCTTCTCGATTATCTCAAATGGCCCAGCCCAGATGTTAAAGAGCTTGTTTTTCTGCCCAAATTCATGTTGGTCATGAAATAAGATATGTTTTTTTAGTACTAGATGGTCCCATGAAATAAGATATGTTCTCCTACAGCGGACAGCGGAAGTCTGCTTCATCTTTTCTGGTTGGCTGCCTGATCATGAATCTTCTTAACCAAACCAGTGGTTAGGCTCCATTTTTAAAATTGATCAGCGTTTCATTTATATTCATCAAATACCGCTGGGGTTCCACACCACCAGTGTCATCTACACATTAGTAAAGCAGAGAAGGCAGAGCTGGATGTTGACCATACATCAGAAGGAAAGGGCTCTTTTCAGTGGACAAATGATAGTTGATATTATATGTAAACACAGCTATAGGTAGAAGGGTACTCCATCCTGAGGGTCAATACTTTACCAACTTATGGAGTATGTTTATTAAGGTTCTGTTGACCCGTTCCACCATTCCAATTGATTCTGAATTGTAAGGTGTAGTCAAAACTCCGTGGATCGCCATCAAATTGTTCAGCTTGGGCAAGATGTGTGAAATGAAACTAGTTCTATTGTCCGTTAAAATGAACTGCAGGCAAGTATGTTGCTGAATAATGTACTCCATAATAAACTTGGCTGTAATTAACGCTCCCAAGTCATTAATTGCCCTGGCCTCCACCCATCTTGTCAAATGATCAATTGCAATGATTATATACTTAGATTGGTTCACGCCAGTTGGTAGAGGTACCACTACATCAAGGGAAACTGTGTGCCAGAAGAACCAGGGCTAACCAGCTTGTAGGTGGTCTTCCTGTGGAATAGCTTTTCCACTTAAAACTGATGGCAACATCTTAACGTTTCCAGCACATCATAATGCATGCTATCCCAAAAGTAGTGGGATCACAAAAACTCCAACGTTTTTCACAATTCTCCATGTCCTTCCACCCAATGGCATCCATAATAATCGTGGGTCTAGCGGAAGGTTTAGGGAAAATCAGCATTAAGTCTCCAATCCACTTATATAATTCCCCCTCACATAGGAAAGTATCCTACCTAAGCCCAACTAGTACCTTGATTACTTGCAACATCTCGTCATGGTATTTTCCACTACCATCTTCTCATACATAATGTCATTCAAATCCTCCATAATGGCAACCGTTAATAGTTGGGAAATACAATCTGCATTTTGAAGTTTTGCTCCCAGCTGGTGTACAGTCTAAAATTATACACCTGGAGCATCAGTGCCTAATGCGCAAGCTGTTCTTCATGCTCACAGAGTTTCTGCAGCCAGTGCAAAGAAGCATGATCCATCAGCACTTGGAATTTTACCCCATGTAGATATACTGTCATGATTTCACCAAATTATCATATCTCTAAAAAATCCACTTCATCAATTCCCCCAACATCATTGGAAGGAGCAAGCAATCTATCGCAATCTATCAAGGCTAATGATCAATCTGTTCCCAATCAATTGTTTGATGATTTGATTGCGCAGAGATTAATTCACTCTGATAGATTACAAACTGTAAAAATGCTTATAAATATTTCCTCTTTTCAAAAATAAAAATAAGGTCGAGTTTTAACCTGCATTTTCATATTTATTTTATCGCCTTTTTGGAGAATCCGCCCAGTGTAACTTCAAGATACAACCTGCCCCATTAGAAGTGTAATTCAATACTTCCAGACTGGTGCTCACTACAGGGGCACTCTGAATTATGCACCAGTGACAATGTCTATTACTATCATGGATTCTCATTTTTCGCCTGATGAGGCTCAAAACCAAGAGTTAGGCAGTATTTTATGATGGGTCCCTTCAATTGGAGCCCAAATCCCAATATTACCCTCCACGTTGGAATTTCAGGCTAACATGGAAAAAATGGTCCTAACTTAAGTTTTACCTCAGACTTTCAAATATCACCTGAGGTTTTACAAAATATTATTAATCAATTGCTTGAAGGGGCCTTAATCCCTGGAATCCATTCTACCTGATCTCAATCTAATGCAGTACCTTCTATATTTTGGGAAGTGCTTCAAACCTCTCAAATGCTAGGAATTGGCCCCAAGCAATATTTGCACCAAATCATACATCCTACCTTATACCATTTGCTACCTGTAGTTGGAATGCACCATCAAGGGATGCTCAATTTACTAGAAGGACTCCAATCCTTGAATAATAATATTTCTAAGTTTTTCAAGTCGGCTTCTGAGTTTAGCTGAGCTAATTGTGATGCTATCATTGATAATCGAGCTGTCCTTACCAAAGTACATCAGCAGCTCATTCAGCTCAATTATGGGATGTCAAATTTTGTTGATGCACAGTTTCCCAAGAAAGTTCAGGAGATTCAGAGAGAATGGAGAGAGGGTATTTCCCAACTCTCTGAGCGTAGCCAATCAATGGAGGAGGAAATTAGAACCCTTCTCTTTCAATTGGAACAATTGTACTCAGGAATTCAGTTCCAGGTTAATGAAGTAGAGAAAACCTCTGTAAATATGGGTCCTCCTGGGGTTGAAGGACTTCGTGGGCCACCTGGGGATTTAGGGCCCCATGGACCTCCCAGAGCTGATGAGCCCTGGGGACCCCCAGGGAGTGTAGGGCCTTGGGGACCT
This sequence comes from Massospora cicadina, assembly GCA_022478985.1. Classification (NCBI taxonomy): domain Eukaryota; kingdom Fungi; phylum Entomophthoromycota; class Entomophthoromycetes; order Entomophthorales; family Entomophthoraceae; genus Massospora; species Massospora cicadina. The sequence continues at coordinate 293,860 of JAKSZP010010539.1, read as the reverse complement.
CCGGGTGCTGATAGTTACTCAGGATCTTACCAGCAAATTGACTCTCTCTTGAACATGATGAACCACTTACGTGAACAATTCTAATAATTGGCCCAAGGGTGTAACCTAACCCCAATGGGGTACCAATCATCCCCTCTTGTCACTGCAGGCATTACCCGATGAATTGATCAATCTGGGAAAGTGGGCCAAGGACACTAATATCTTATTACATGCTTGTGAATCAAAAGGGGAATTGATCCGAGTGAAAATCAAGACTCTGGAACTCAAGTACAATGCACAACAGGAACAGATTTTTGAGCTATCTCGCCAACTAGATGAAAAAGTAGGGCATGCAGACCTGAATCATCAGATTAATAAAGTTTATACTGAAGCTGTTGGTCCTTACCCTCAATTCTCTTCTCAAGTTTCAGATTCACCTCTTATGTTTCTACTCAATCTGAACAACCTGGAGTGCATGTTTTGACCAACAATGCTCCCATGAAATTCAAGCCAGTATTCAAGGACAGATACTCCCCGGGGAAGGCAGCATTATCTCCTTTCTCTATCTTTATGAAAAGGCATTAATTGAGGCCACGGATCACCAAAAGATGAATTACTTGCCTAATTGCCTTATATAATTGGCTCAAGATATTGTGGTTCCCCACTTAATGACTTTCTCTACTTGGTCTCAGGTCAAAAAAGCATTGACCAAAGAATATGGGAGTGAGCAAACCTTATCCTCGCAAAAGCAAGCTTTTATTGGTTACAGCCCCACTGAAATGAATCTATCAAAGACTTTGCTCATTGGTTCTATCAGGAAGCTCAAACTCTAGTAGCCTGTGGTCAGTTAAACTTGTACGATGTAATTATTGCAGTTCTGTCAGCTTTTACTACTAGGAAGCAAATGAAAGTTTATATAATCAGTAAAAATAATTTTCGAAGTATTCTAAATATTAAGGAGGCCTAATTGGAATTGGCTCTTCACTTCTCTGAAAAACCCCGAGTTTATGAGTCTCCTAGACCTAGTCATCCCAAAGTCCTTGACATGCCTGAGAACACTAGAGCGATCCAGTGTAACTACTGTCATCGCTATTTCCATACTGAGATCATTGTTTTAAAAAGGAAGCAGATGAAAAAAAGAAGAGAGATAAGACCAATAAGATTCTTCACCTTGATAATAATATGAGTGCACAGCAAGAGAATCAAAGTTTGATTATGTATAATAAAGATGAACATTCTTCTTATTCCTTGCCCTCCTTATTGGCATTATCCTCTCAGTTCAGAAGTACCATCACCCATATTGACTTCCGAGTGAATCAAGTCAATGCCAAAGCTATCATAGATACTGGATCCCTGGTGACTGTTGTCTCGTCAAAATTGGTCAAATGGATCAAATTAACACCCTATATTTCTCATTATGAAGAATATGGCACATCCGGACCTCAGAGTACTTGTTCTATTGGAGCTTTTTGTCTTTTCTCCTTAAATCAGGAAATTAATCTTTACCATACCAGCTATTGTACTTAATAATTTGAGTTACAATCTACTTTTGGGGACTCAACTTTTATGAGAATTTGATGGAATTATCAATTACCCTGACTCATTGTTGTCTCTCTTGGGGTATAGAGTTCCCTTACTTCTATCTGATTATGCTTCCACCTGACGTCAGTTATATCTGCTAGAAGGAACCAAAAGGTCTTATTCAATTCAATATCATGTTGGGTATTCTCATGTAAAATTACCCCCTGCATTGACGGATATCAAAGGGGGATTCCTAGGACCATTTAATACTAAAAAAAGAGGGGATTCCTATTTTCTCCCCTGAGAAATTAGTTATTCTGCCAAAATCACAAGTAATTATTAACACTTCTTTGCATTTTTTGATACCCTAGGGACATTTGTTACAAGTCCAGGGCACTGTCAATCTTTCTTCTAAAGAACTCTTGCCTTGTTCTGGAATATTGGATTATGCTTATTCAGGCTCTTTATCTGTCTTACTAGCGAACCTTACTGATGTGCCAAAACTGGTAGATCAAGAGCGCCCAATTGCTTATATCAAGCTGTTACCCTTATCTCATATCTAAGATGTTAAACCCTTTTGGAATTCACAAGACTTTGGATTGGAGAGTGATCAGGAAATTCTTACTGTGGGACCTGCTATTGGGAAACATCTCTCTAAGGAACAGGAAAAACAAGTGCTTCAATTATTGGACGAATATTCTGACATTTTTGCTAGGCATACTTACGATTTTGGTAAGATGAAAGGAGTAATGCACACTGTTGAAACTGGTAATCACCTTCCTATTCATGCAAAGCCCTATTGTAAATCTAGAGTAGAAGAAGCCCAGGTTACTAAGGATTTGCATCAATTGTTGTTTGTGGGATTCACCAATGGATGCTACAAATAATTTATTAAAGTGAGATATTTACTTTATATTAAAAGTAATAAATAACACTTGTAAAAGTTTTTATGTTTTTTATTGTTTAGGCAGGGCAAAGCCAAGAAAGGTCCTTTTTCTCAATACTAGTTTTTCCTATTTAAACTAGTTCAGATTTTGAGACCATTGATATTTGAGGCAAAGAAATGTAAAGCTCAGTTATCTTAATTAGGAAATATAGGTTTTTGGCCTATCAGATCGAAGATAAATATTTTTGGAGGCAAAACTGACCTGTGTGGTAATGATTTGATGTATTGTATCCAATCACCAGCGAGTAAAATCTTTTCATCTCAGCGGTGGTCAGACTCATGTGATAATGATTGGTTCATTTGCACCCTATCATCATCAAGAAATGTTGTCTCACCTTGGCGTTGGTCAGATTTGTGTGGTAATGATTGTTTAATTTATACCCAATCATCAACGGTAAAATCTTTTCACCTCAGGAGGGTTCAGATCTGAGTGGTAATAATTGGTTAATTTGCACCCAATCATTGATGGGTAAAACTTCTCACCTCGGTGGTGGGCAGACTCGGGTGGTATTGAACACCTCACATTTGGCTGAGAAGTTGGTGTAATACTATTATTAACTATTACCTTTTTAAGCCAATTTTTGTGATAAATTGTATTTTCCAATGGTTGGGATTCCACCAAGAATCCGCTAAGGTCTTTTCGTTGTGGGTACTCAAAGCGTTAATATCCACAATATTATTAGAATATTGGCAGGTGATGGTCCAATCATAGTAGCGGATTCAGGAACACTAATACTTCTGACATTTTTTCCTTTATTCGAAAAGGAGTGTGTAACATTGGAGGCTGGATTATTGAAGCCCTCCAATAGTCCCTGGGCATCCCCATAGTTGTTGGTTAAGAAGAAAGGTGGTTTTCATTAAGTCAGGATGGATTATCATCGATTGAATGCTATTACCTGATAGCACAAGTAATCCCTTACCTAGGATTGATGATTCTCTTAGGTTGTTGGCAGGATCCACCTATTTTTCAGCCATGGACCAAGCCAGTGGATATTGGCAAATCAAACTGTCTCAAGAAGATTGTACCAAGTGTGCCCTGATATCTAGTGAAGAGTTGTTTGAACCAACTCGCATGCCTCAAGGCCTAAGCAATGCCCCCACAACTTTCCAAAGGGCCATGGGCAGTATGCTCCAGGATTTAAAGCTTGCTTGTGTTCTGGTTTATCTTGACGACATTACCTTGTTTTCCAAAACCTTTACTGAGCATCTAAACCATTTAAAAGAAGTTTTCAGTCAAATTTGGGGCTCTTCCTTAAAACTCAAACCCTCCAAATGCTCATTCTTTCAAAATGAAATGGACTTCTTGGGACATCAGGTTTCAGCTAAAGGGATTCAACCCCTTGCGGACAAAGTTCAAGCCATCCACCAGATGCCTTCTCCCTCTTCTTTACGGGATATTCAAGCCTTTCTCAGTATGGTTGGGTATTTCTGGCAATTTATTACCAACTTTGATGATATGGCTGAACCCTTATTTCACCTGCTGCAAAAAGGAGTGTCTTTTGAGTGGGGATTAGCTCAAGAACAGTCTTTCAATTCTCTGCGTACCACCTTGATGAAGACACCTGTTCTAAATCACCCCCAGGTTGATAAGCCTTTCTTTCTACATATGGATGCAAGCAATGTCACTATTGGGGCTATTTTATCTCATTGTGATGAAGAAAATAAGGATCATCCTGTTACTTACTATAGCAAAACTTTGTCAAAGGCAAAACAAAATTATAGTGTTACTGAGTGGGAATGTTTGGCGGTAATTTTGGCCATCAAGCATTTTCAGCCCTTTTTATATGGTACCCATTTCACTGTTATTACCGACCATTCCTCCTTATGATGGCTGCAGAATATGAAGGATCTCGTTGGGAGGTTGGCTCATTGGGCTTTACAATTGCAAAATTACGATTTTTCCATTGTTCATCGCTCAGGAGCTCAGCATCAAAATGTGGATGGGTTATCCCGACTACCTATTCTGATCTTGGAACTAGAAAAAGAAGAATGTTTATATAATCTTGTTGGATGACCTGAGTTATGGGATTAAGAGACTGAAGAGGATTGAGCCTATCTAAACTCAATTAACAAAGAATACTATGATTCAAGATGGAGCTTTGTATAAGAAAGTCAAGTCTAAGTGGTTGCCCTTCCTACATCCCAACTCAAGGTTTCATGCTGTAATGGAAGGTCATGAACAAGTTGGTCATAGCGGCTTAAAGAAGACTCAAGATTGGTTGAAGGCTCAATGCTATTGGAACAACATGACTAAGTTCATTTGAGAGACCCTTGACTCATGTCTTATCTGCAAAAGCCATAAAACTACCAACCCTACATATCAACATCAATTCATTTCCCCAACTAAGGCGTTCAAAGTAGTCAGCATTGATGTTGTAGGGCCTTTTCCTCGAGGAGTGCATGGTCATCAGTATATTATTATGGCCATTGACCATTTGAACAAAATGGGTTGAGGCCATTTCAATTGCTACCCCTTTGGCTAAGACTACAGCCTTATTCCTATATCAGCATATTATTTCTCAGCATGGATGTCCAAGGTCCTTATGTCAGATAATGGGACTAACTTCACTTTGCAGCTTATACAGGAGTTATCAAAATTATTTAACACTACTCAGCGATTTTTGTCCCATATAATCCATCCACAAATGGGGTCATTGAACGAGTTAATGGAACCTTGGTCTTGATTTTAAGGAAAATGGCCTCAACTGATCTGACTCAGTAAAATTTTTATTTATCTAGTTCTTTGTTTGCTTATCAGATAAGCTATCAACGCATTATCAAGATGTCCCCATTTAAGTGTATATATGGGCGGGATCCTTCAGTCCCTTCTAGTGTTCAGACTATCCTTGAAGAAAGCATCCCAGAAAATTCCAATTTAATTATGAGAAATTTGGCTGACAAGATTATCGGCCTCCAGGCTCAAGCAATGAATTCAATTGAAACCACCACTTGAAGAGAGACTCTATGAAGCAATCACATAAACCTGTCTTACCTAAATACCAGATAGGAGATTATGTTATGTATTATCATTCTCAGCCAGGTGGACAGACTGAAAATCTGGGAACTAATTGGTCTGGTCCTTATAGAGCTATATTTCGAAAAGGATTAGAATAATAAATTGTTCATGCTGATACTGGTATTGTGGTAGATTTGTATTCATCCTAGATTTTTAAGAAGTCATATTTACTGCGATCAAATCTTGAGGGGGGAAGTGTCAGGATTTCACTGAATTCTCATATCTCCAAAAAATCCACTTCCTTAATACCCCTGATATCATTGGAAGGAGTGAGCAATCTATCATAATCTAGCAAAGTTAATGATCAATCAGATCACAATCAACTGATTGAAGATTTGATCATGCAGAGATTAATTCACTATGATAGATTAAGAACCATAAAAAAGACTATAAATATTTCCTCTTTTTGAAAGTAAAATTAGGTCTAGATTTAACCTGAATTTTCATAATTTTTTTTGCCTTTTTGGAGAATATGCCCAGTGTAACTTCAAGATACAACCTGCCCCATTGGAAGTGTAATTCAAAACTTCCAGATATACCCAAAACTGTTTGTATGCATACATCACCGCCAAGCATTCCCACTTAGTCACAGAGTAGTTTCAATCATGACAGTTTAAGATTTGACTGCAAATCTTGACAGGGTGCTCCACACTGTCATTGTCCTTCTGGGATAATACTGCCCCTATGGCTGAGAGCAATGCAACCATTAGCACTATGAGTTGTTTTTCAAAGTTGAGATATTGCAAAATAAGTGCATTTGCTAATGAAGTTCATAACAAAGAGAAAGAGTTTTGGCATCATTCTGGAAGTTTTGAATTACACTTCCAATGGGGCAGGTTGTATCTCGAAGTTACACTGGGAAGATTCTCCAAAAGTGCAATGAAGTAAATAAGAAAACACAGGTTAAACTTGACCTAGTTTTTATTTTCAAAGAGGAAAAATTTATAGTATTTTTTATGGTTCTTAATCTAGCATAGTGAATTAATCTCTGCATGATCAAATCTTCAATCAGTTGATTGTGATCTGATTGATCATTAACTTTGCTAGATTATGATAGATTGCTCACTCCTTCCAATGATATCAGGGGTATTAAGGAAGTGGATTTTTGGAGATATGAGAATTCAGTGTAATCCTGACACTTCCCCCTCAAGATTTGATCGCAGTAAAGATGACTTCTTAAAAATCTAGGATGAATACAAATTTACCACAATACCAGTATCAGCATGAACAATTTATTATTCTAATCCTTTTCGAAATATAGCTCTATAAGGACCAGACCAATTAGTTCCCAGATTTTCAGTCTGTCCACCTGGCTGAGAATGATAATACATAACATAATCTCCTATCTGGTATTTAGGTAAGACAGGTTTATGTTGATTGCTTCATAGAGTCTCTCTTCAAGTGGTGGTTTCAATTGAATTCATTGCTTGAGCCTGGAGGCCGATAATCTTGTCAGCCAAATTTCTCATAATTAAATTGGAATTTTCTGGGATGCTTTCTTCAAGGATAGTCTGAACACTAGAAGGGACTGAAGGATCCCGCCCATATATACACTTAAATGGGGACATCTTGATAATGCGTTGATAGCTTATCTGATAAGCAAACAAAGAACTAGAAAAATAAAAATTTCACTGAGTCAGATCAGTCGAGGCCATTTTCCTTAAAATCAAGACCAAGGTTCCATTAACTCGTTCAATGACCCCATTTGTGGATGGATTATATGGGACAAAAAATCGCTGAGTAGTGTTAAATAATTTTGATAACTCCTGTATAAGCTGCAAAGTGAAGTTAGTCCCATTATCTGACATAAGGACCTTGGACATCCATGCTGAGAAATAATATGCTGATATAGGAATAAGGCTGTAGTCTTAGCCAAAGGGGTAGCAATTGAAATGGCCTCAACCCATTTTGTTCAAATGGTCAATGGCCATAATAATATACTGATGACCATGCACTCCTCGAGGAAAAGGCCCTACAACATCAATGCTGACTACTTTGAACGCCTTAGTTGGGGAAATGAATTGATGTTGATATGTAGGGTTGGTAGTTTTATGGCTTTTGCAGATAAGACATGAGTCAAGGGTCTCTCAAATGAACTTAGTCATGTTGTTCCAATAGCATTGAGCCTTCAACCAATCTTGAGTCTTCTTTAAGCCGCTATGACCAACTTGTTCATGACCTTCCATTACAGCATGAAACCTTGAGTTGGGATGTAGGAAGGGCAACCACTTAGACTTGACTTTCTTATACAAAGCTCCATCTTGAATCATAGTATTCTTTGTTAATTGAGTTTAGATAGGCTCAATCCTCTTCAGTCTCTTAATCCCATAACTCAGGTCATCCAACAAGATTATATAAACATTCTTCTTTTTCTAGTTCCAAGATCAGAATAGGTAGTCGGGATAACCCATCCACATTTTGATGCTGAGCTCCTGAGCGATGAACAATGGAAAAATCGTAATTTTGCAATTGTAAAGCCCAATGAGCCAACCTCCCAACGAGATCCTTCATATTCTGCAGCCATCGTAAGGAGGAATGGTTGGTAATAACAGTGAAATGGGTACCATATAAAAAGGGCTGAAAATGCTTGATGGCCAAAATTACCGCCAAACATTCCCACTCAGTAACACTATAATTTTGTTTTGCCTTTGACAAAGTTTTGCTATAGTAAGCAACAGGATGATCCTTATTTTCTTCATCACACTGAGATAAAATAGCCCCAATAGTGAAATTGCTTGCATCCATATGTAGAAAGAAAGGCTTATCAAACTGGGGGTGATTTAGAGCAGGTGTCTTCATCAAGGTGGTACGCAGAGAATTGAAAGACTGTTCTTGAGCTAATCCCCACTCAAAAGACACTCCTTTTATGCAACAGGTGAAATAAGGGTTCAGCCATATCAGCAAAGTTGGTAATAAATTGCCAGAAATACCCAACCATACTGAGAAAGACTTGAATATCCCGTAAAGAAGAGGGAGAAGGCATCTGGTGGATGGCTTGAACTTTGTCCGCAAGGGGTTGAATCCCTTTAGCTGAAAAATGATGTCCTAAGAAGTCCATTTCATTTTGAAAGAATGAGCATTTGGAGGGTTTGAGTTTTAAGGAAGAGCCCCAAATTTGACTGAAAACTTCTTTTAAAAGGTTTAGATGCTCAGTAAAGGTTTTGGAAAACAAGGTAATGTCTTCAAGATAAACCAGAACACAAGCAAGCTTTAAATCCTGGAGCATACTGCCCATGGCCCTTTGGAAAGTTGTGGGGGCATTGCTTAGGCCTTGAGGCATGCAAGTTGATTCAAACAACTCTTCACTCGATATCAGGGCACACTTGGTACAATCTTCTTGAGACAGTTTGATTTGCCAATATCCACTGGCTTGGTCCATGGCTGAAAAATAGGTGGATCCTGCCAACAACCTAAGAGAATCATCAATCCTAGGTAAGGGATTACTTGTGCTATCAGGTAATAGCATTCAATCGACAATAATACATCACAACTTGATGAGAGCCATCTTTCTTCTTAACTAACAACGATGTAGATGCCCAGGGACTATTGGAGGGTTTCAATAATCCATCTTCCAGCAATTTATTCAACTCCTTAGTAACCTGGGCTTCTTCTACTTTGGTTTACGATAGGGCTTCACACAGATAGGAAGGTGATCACCAGTTTCAACAGTGTGCACTACACCTTTCACCTTCCCAAAATCGTAAGTATGCCTAGCAAAAATGTCAGAATATCCGTCCAATAATTGAAGCACTTGTTTTTCCTGTTCCTTAGAGAGATGTTTCCCAATAGCAGGTCCCACAGTAAGAATTTCCTGATCACTCGCCATTCCAAAGTCTTGTGAACTCCCAAAGGGTTTAACATCATAGATATGAGATAAGGGTAACAGCTTGATATAAGCAATTAGGCGCTCTTGATCTACCAGTTTTGGCACATCAGTAAGGTTCGCTAGTAAGACAGTTAAAGAGCCTGAATAAGCATAATCCAATATTCCAGAAAAAGGCAAGAGTTCTTTAGCAAAAGGATTGACAGTGCCCTGGACTTGTAACAAATGTCCCTAGGGTATCAAAAAATGCAAAGAAGTGTTAATGATACTTGTGATTTTGGTGGAATAACTAATTTCTCAGAAGAAAAAAAAGACATTCCCTCTTCAATATCAGCCATGGTAGGAGGTAATTTTACATGAGGATCTTCAACCTGATACTGAAGTAAATAAGACCTTTTAGTTTCTTCTTGAAGACATAACAAGTCAAGTGGAAGCGTGATTAGATAAAAATAAGGGAACTCAATACCCAAGAGAGACAACGACGAGTCAGGTTAGTTGATAATTCCATCAAATTCTCATAAAAGTTGAGTCCCCAAAAGTAGATTGTAACTCAAATTATTGTGTACAATAGCTGGTATGGTAAAGGTTAATTTCCTGATTTTCTGGGCAAAAAACTAAAAAGCTCCAATAGACCAAGTACTCTGAGGTCCAGCTGTGCCATATTCTTCATAATGAGAAATATAGGGTGTTAATTTGATCCATTTGACCAATTTTGACGAGACAACAGTCACCAGGGATCCAGTATCTATGATAGCTTTGGCATTGACTTGATTCACTCGGAAGTCAATATGGGTGATGGTACTTCTGAACTGAGAGGATAATGCCAATAAGGAGGGCAAGGAATAAGAAGAATGTTCATCTTTATTATACATAATCAAACTTTGATTCTCTTGCTGTGCACTCATATTATTATCAAGGTGAAGAATCTTATTGGTCTTATCTCTCTTCTTTTTTTCATCTGCTTCCTTTTTAAAACAATGATCTCAGTATGGAAATAGCGATGACAGTAGTTACACTGGATCGCTCTAGTGTTCTCAGGCATGTCAAGGACTTTGGGCTGACTAGGTCTAGGAGACTCATAAACTCGGGGTTTTTCAGAGAAGTGAAGAGCCAATTCCAATTAGGCCTCCTTAATATTTAGAATACTTCGAAAATTATTTTTACTGATTATATAAACTTTCATTTGCTTCCTAGTAGTAAAAGCTGACAGAACTGCAATAATTACATCGTACAAGTTTAACTGACCACAGGCTACTAGAGTTTGAGCTTCCTGATAGAACCAATGAGCAAAGTCTTTGATAGATTCATTTCAGTGGGGCTGTAACCAATAAAAGCTTGCTTTTGCGAGGATAAGGTTTGCTCACTCCCATATTCTTTGGTCAATGCTTTTTTGACCTGAGACCAAGTAGAGAAAGTCATTAAGTGGGGAACCACAATATCTTGAGCCAATTGAATAAGGCAATTAGGCAAGTAATTCATCTTTTGGTGATCCGTGGCCTCACTTAATGCCTTTTCATAAAGATAGAGAAAGGAGATAATGCTGCCTTCCCCGGGGAGTATCTGTCCTTGAATACTGGCTTGAATTTCATGGGAGCATTGTTGGTCAAAACATGCACTCCAGGTTGTTCAGATTGAGAAGAAACATAAGAGGTGAATCTGAAACTTGAGAAGAGAATTGAGGGTAAGGACCAACAGCTTCAGTATAAACTTTATTAATCTGATGATTCAGGTCTGCATGCCCTACTTTTTCATCTAGTTGGCGAGATAGCTCAAAAATCTGTTCCTGTTGTGCATTGTACTTGAGTTCCAGAGTCTTGATTTTCACTCGGATCAATTCCCCTTTTGATTCACAAGCATGTAATATGATATCAGTGTCCTTGGCCCACTTCTCAAATTGATCAATACATCGGACAAGGACTGCAGAGTCAAAAGGGGGGTCAATTGGTACCCCATCAGGGGTCAGGTTACAATCTTTGGCCACCTTAGAGAATTTGGTCATGTAAGTGGTCATCATGTTCATGAGAGAGTTAATTTGCTGATAAGATCCTGAATGACCATCAGCGCCTGGAGGTCCACGAGGTCCATCTGCACCTGGGGGTCCACGGGGCCCATCAGCTCCAGGAGATCCACGAGGCCCTACATCTCCAGGTGGCCCACGAGGTCCTTCTACCCCAGGAGGACCCATATTTCTAGAGGTTTTCTCTACTTCATTGACCTGGATTGAGTTCCTGAGTACAATTGTTCCAATTGAAAAAAATGGGTTAAAATTTCTTCCTCCATTGATCAACTATGCTCAGAGAGTTGGGGAACACCCTCTCTCCATTCCTTCTGGATCTTTTGAACCTTTTTTGGAAACTGTATATCAATAAAATTTGATATCACATAATCGAGCTGAATGAGCTGCTGATGTACTTTGGTAAGGACAGCTTGATTATTAATGATAAATCACAATTATCTCAGCTAAACTCAGAGGCTGACTTGAAAAATTTAGAAATATAATTATTCAAGGATTGGAGTCCTTCTAGTAAATTGAGCATCTCTTGATGGTGCATTCCAACTACAGGTAGCAAATGGTATAAGGTAGGATGTATGATTTGGTGCAAATATTGCTTGGGGCCAATTCCTAGCATTTGAGAGGTTTGAAGCACTTCCCAAAATATAGAAGGTACTGCATTAGATTGAGATCAGGTAGAATGGATTCCAGGGATTAAGGCCCCTTCAAGCAATTGATTGATGATATTTTACAAGGCCTCAGGTCGAATTTAAAAAGTTTGAGGCGAAACTTAAGTTAGGATTATATATAATTCCAAGTTGGCCCAGTATTTCAACATGGAGGGTAATCTTGGGATTTGGGCTCCAATTGAAGGGACCCATCATAAAATACTGCCTTGCTCTTGATCTTGAGCCTCATCAGGCGAAAATTTAGAATCCATGGTGATAGATGTGGTCACTGGTGCATAACTCAGAGAGCCCCTGTAGTGAGCACCAGTCTGGAAGTTTTGAATTACACTTCCAATGGGGCAGGTTGTATCTTGAAGTTATACTGGGCGGATTCTCTAAAAGTGCAATGAAGTAAATAAGAAAATACAGGTTAAACTTGACCTAATTTTTATTTTAGAAAAGAGGAAATATTTATAGGCTTTTTTATGGTTTGTAATCTATCAGAGTGAATTAATCTCTGCGTGATCAAATCTAAAATCTGCTGATTAAGATCCAATTGATCATTAACTTTGATAGATTGTGATAGATTGCTCACTCCTTCTGATGATGTCAGGAAAATTGAGGAAGATGATTTTTTGGAGATATGCAAATTTGGTGAAATCCCAACAATCGTCATGTTCAGTTGAAAGAGGCATTTTCTTTAACAACTCAAAAAGTGGTGCTCCAAGACAACTGAAGTTGGGAATGAACAGTTAATAGTACGTAACCATCCCCAGAAACACTTGAATTTTCGTTTATTACCTGGGCAGGTCATCTTGCTTATTACTTCCACCTTTGCCAGCTGCAGTTTAAGCCCTTTTGAATCCACTATGAACCTGAGGTATTCTAATTGTTCTTTAAAAAGTGACACTTCTGAGGCTTGATTTTAATATTAGCATTAGCGAGGTGGCAGAACATTTGTTCCAAGTGGGCAAGATGCTCTGTAAACGTCCGTGAGAACACATTGATATCATTGAGGTACACTAAGCTGCAGGACAGCTTCAATTTACCTAAAATCATATCCATAACATGATGGAACATAGCTAGGGCGTTGCAAAAACCCTGTGGCATATGTATTGGCTGGAATAACCCCTTTGAAGTGATTATAGCTCATTTCTCCCGTTTTGCCAATGGCAATTCAATCTGTCAGTACCCCAAGATCATATCCATGGCAGAAAAATAATTCTCCCCACCCAATCTATCTAATGCATAATCAATCTATGGAAGAGGGTAGGAATTCTTTTTCATACACTATTGAGCTTTCAATAGTTAATAAACACCCTATTTGTGCCATCTTTTTTCTTTACAATGAGCACCAGTGATGCCCACGGACTGTTTGATGGCTCTAACATCCCTTGTTAGATAAGTTTATCTACTTCATTGAAGACAACCTCTTCTGCAGCCTTTGAACATCTTATAGGCCATGATCAAATGGGAGGGTGATCCCCTGTATCTATCCGATGTACCACCCCTTGGGCGCACCCCAAATCATTATTGTCATATGTGAAAATATCCTGGTATTTTTCAAATAAAGCTATAACCTTATCTTGCTGTTCCACTGATAATCCATTTAGTGCTTCCCACGGAACCACTGCCATTATGCCAAATGATGAATTTGTCAGCAGTCCAAGATCCTCCCACAATTCAAAATTGTGAATATGGTGAACTTCCTCTATAGGAGCTAATTGTAGATAAGCCACCACTTGGTGCAACTGGATTGTTATCATCTCCTTCTGTAATTTCGCTATCAGTACCTTCGCCTCCCCATTCCCAGAGAGCAGTAGCCCTGGAGCCACATGTGGTTCAAGCCGTGAGTGCTGGTGAGGCCACATAATCTCCCTGTTAGCCCTTTAGGGACATCAATTTTCAAGCTCAGTTCCTACTATGTACTGATGTCCAGATGGTAGGCTGAAAGCGCTCGCTGCTTGAAGCGGAATCCCTTTATACTCATAAATTTGGTTGAGAAGGGCTCTGGTTCTCAGCTTCATTCACCGACATTGGACAGGAATCATTCCATCACTGTACGCTAGATTAATTTGACTGGAGCAGAACAGATCTGTTGGGATTCCGCTAGAGGTAAAGTAAATGGGAATCTGTTGTCCCAAGGTATTAAGGGTCTCCTCTGCCATATCTATACAGCTTAAAGTTTCCTCATAAATGCTGTGCCAATCAACATATCCTAATTATTGTTTGGTAAAACCACGGCTGGAGAGGAAGCCCTGACTGACCTAAATCATAAAGGCAACGTACTATATGCTCATTCATACACAGTACTATGCACCACTGTGGTTCCATATATTACTCGGTGTTCCACATCCAGCTTCAATGGAAGCTTAGCTACTAACCTGGTAGAAATTATATTCACAGGGGCCCCCATGTCTATGATAGCGAGGATTTTTGCATTCTGAATGAAAATGTCACAGTAAGTCACTATGAGTAAAAGTACCATCATTTTTTATTATGTGGACATCCAAAGGCTTTTTGTTACTCTGAAAGAAGAAAATACCCATACTGACATGAGGATACTCCATAGCAATTTTAATCAGAATTGATATGTTAACCCCTACTAGATAGGCAACGTCCATAGAGGGATCCACATTGCCCGTGCCAGTTTGTTCCAGAATCTTCCATGCATACGGCTTCTGCACATCCTGGCAAAACTCAGAGCTTGGGGTGAATAATCAATCTCTGGAATGGAAGCAGGGGTATCTGATGGAAGGTGTTGGTATAGCAAGTCATCTGGCTGAGTTCCAAATACTACGCAAAGAGATGCTTGGGAATCGTTGGGACAATTGAATTGGACGTAGCAGAGGTAGAGCGTCCCACTCTACTTTTCTCAAGCTTTTCCCTTCTTGATCTTCTCAAATGGCATCGCATACACCTGAAGTTTGCTAGGGCAATTGCCCGCATAATGCCCTCTTTGTCCGCACTGGAAGCAAGTATTCATAAAGGGTTCACATATATATAACTTGCAGTGGGAGGACCAGTTTGAAGATTAACGGTATTATTCAAAGGTCATGGATGAACTGATGAAGCGTACATAGGCCAAAAAGGATCCGCTGATTTATATGATGGATGAATATGTTCCAGCAGTTGATAGCTTGGTCGCTGTGGACCATATCCTAAGGGGTATGCTGCAGCAACAGCAGGGGTCTTTTGGGCTACATTAGGAGCGCTGAACGTGGTAAAGAGTTGATGTAAGGTGTTCACAAATTAAATAAGCCCTGCATCTTCATCCAAAGTGTGAGACATAGCATTATGTAATTCCTGATATGGTTTGATGGCTGCTGACATTGCAATATTGACATCCTCAATGGATAAAATGTTGGCTTCAAGTAAAATATGTGCTTCCGCTGAGAATCATCCAAAAAATTCTATCAGGGACTCGTTTTGGTGGAACTGTACAGTTAGGAAGTCAGCCTTTTGTTGAGCCATCTTGACTGCGCCACCAAACAGCCAGAGATCAGTCACTTTCACTTCTTTGTAAGATACTGAGTTATTTGTAAGGTAGCAGATAACTTGATAGGCGCTTTCCACATCCAAAGCGGACAACAACAGTTTTGCTTTCCATTGATCAAAAGCCCTTTCACGCGAATTTGAATCACTTAAAGTAGCCATGCATATTCCCATCATGAATGAAAGGGTGGTAATTTATCAATTTGAACAGCTTCACCTTTCTCTAGGCTCCAGCCATGTTGAGCAGTTTAATTGGACTTTGAGTGACTAGGTGAGACACCCCCTTGTAAACTATCATATGGATGAATATACAGATTCAAAGCTGCCAAAATGGACTCAGAAGAAGTATTGTTGTGCGGAGGGTCCACCACAACCCCTGAGGGATACTCGTTAGCCTATCCATAGCATTCTTCCCCCAAATCACCACTAACTGCACCAATTCCCCAAGCTCTGGCGTGCTCAGCAAAATGTTTGTTGATCATCTGTTCCGTTTTAACTTAATAGCATTTACACCGTCCATCCTGAAATTCCTGTTGCAGCATCTCATATTAATGTTGCAACTCCTGACAGAATTCCCGCTCAGAGTCCAGTTTCCGCTCCACTGCCTGTAGTTGCAAGAGGACATCCTCCACTGTGTTCTGCATACTTTCACGCTGCCTGCTAGTGGTACACGATTGTTGATTAGCATCTTTTATTTAGTTAATGAAGGTGGCTTGTTCTCACACCAATTCCACGTTGGCCCATTGAAGTTTATCTAGCCATACTTGCATGTCTGTGTACTCTCTCGTCTAACTGAAAGGAATAGGAATGGCTCAACTGCGCTCGGCCTGGCTAACAACTTCCAATTGTGTACCCTGACATATTAACTGGAGATATTTGGGGGACATCAACAAAATGATGAGCGTGTTATCTGTCATGCGCTGATTACTCCACTTGATGTGAAGTTTGCTAAATTCAGCTGCTACAGAATCAATATGATCCATTACTCACCATTCTGCCAATATTGTCCTTTCCTCATATGAGCTATTGCAGCTTCAAGAACTTCTGCCTATTCTGCTAGTCCATCATAAAGTGTTCAGTATTGCTTCCCAATGTTTTTATGTCCCAAATCCATTCCTCTGATAGGCCATACCAATCCAAGATTTCTCATATCACCCAAGGTAACTCTAGATTCAACTGTGACACCAAAACGTCTAACTGATGGCGGACATCTTTAACATGGTGGTCCACCTGTACCAGCTCCCCCTGCACCTCTGAAAAAGAGCAATCAAACAGTCAAGCAGGAGGCGAGTATCATTCTTCTGGGCTTGAAAAAACCGCGTTACATCCTTAATCTCAATATTGTGGTGAGACAGCACACGCAGTAGCTGTAGGATAGAAAGTTGCACATAAGCAACTAGATACTCCTTGGTTCTGTGGGTACTAAGTCAACTAGACAACCCCATTGTAGTCACATCCAGATAGGGTATATACAATGCGTAGCAGTTTTCTTTGTCCCATTAATTGTAGAACAAACTCAAATTGTGCTCCCCCACCTTGTCTTCATATAGTTGATACCCCCACAGAAGCCATTCCATAATGTCATGCAGCTTTTGAGGGGTCACATTTGTAGAGCGACCTTGTTGGTCAGCTGTCAACTCAGGACAAGTTCCAATTGCAAATTGACTATAGCATCTCCATCACCCAGCTCAGTTACTGTAAATGGTACCGGTTTGTCATTAGATGCTTCCTGCACTTCCTCAGCATATCGCACATGGAATCTGATCAAGTTTTGTTTTAACAAGTGAGAGCTCGCCATTTTTACCCTAGCATAAATAAACTACAGTTGACCAGTGGCCCCCTGTAGTAAGCATCGCTGTTAATTCTTGTTGAAAAGCTTGATTCTGCCTAGTTGGTTTACATAGGGTATTAGCCACTGAGCAACCAAATTGGATGATATGAAGATCTCATACTCTAATAAAAACCAAAAAATGATACAAGGAGCGAAAAAACCCCTATTGACCCAGAATTAATCTTCTAATAATCGCAGACTTATCTGCAACAACCTAATAAAAAAGACCTCCTCCTCAATCCTCCACTCAACTTTTTTAATTCTTGGCCCCCAAGCCAAATGCATCCTCTGATTGGTAATCTCCTATTCGTTTTCCCTTTTCTAGGAGTTCTCATCTATCTCAAAATCTTTGCATAATTTCCCTTGATTTGCTTAGCGGTTGAAACTTCAATCAATTTGTTTTTTATATATCTTTTCTGTCAAGCTTAAGACTCGTCTTGATTTACATTCTGATCTTTTGGAATGTGTAGCATATCATCCAGTCATATCAACTATGAGACACCTCTTCAAATACCTGTCCTCTATTTTCAAAGTTGAATAACAAATCCTAGGGGAAAAACTAAGTTACCCTGGAGGCAGTGGATGCCAAAGATTGGATCTCTCTATATGCCCTGCATCCTATCACAATAACCTCTGTCTCACAAGTTATTGTGGATATGGATGTCCAGATTCTCACCCCTTCGAATCAAATTTTGGAGTTAAGTGGACACCCAAACCCTTCAAGCAAAGAGGTTTTGACCTGCCTGGGTATTTTGGATCCCACCTATGGGAAAACTATCTCTATCTTATTAAGGAATTTAACAAATCATACCCTCCAAGTCCCTCAACATGCCATATTGCTTATGTAAAACTATGCCTCATTGAGAATATCTCTGATGGGAGCTGTTTTGGCTCTTTACAGGATTTAGGATTTAATCCCCTATCCACCATAGCTCTGGTCAAAATCAGGATTGGAGATAATCTTACCACTAATAAACGCCATAATGTTGAAAACCTCCTTGAGGAGATTTGCGATTATTAACCTTGGAACAAGTGAATACATGAAAATGTCTGTAAGGAGAGTGTCTATAACTCTCCCATTCCCAGCGTGGTGGTGCATGGTGAACAAGCTCAACGCTAGGGAACTAGTCAATAGTACAGATGTTTTAGAGCCCAGATGAGAGTGCTTAAGCAATAGTAACGTAAGAAAAGTATTTTTATCATGGGGGTGAATAACCAGACATAAGTGACGTGGTGAAATAAATGAGATGATAAAGGCATCCTATATTGAAGTGAACCAGAGTGGCCCAACAGTGCTTGCAGATAGTTTGATCATAGATAAAATCAAAAGGTCAAAAAAGCGTTTGACCTCCCCAAAGAGGTTTGCGCACAGTAAAATCAAAATAACATAAACCTGGGAAATGGTGTACTTAGCGGGGGTTTATTTGATAGAGAGAAGTCGACCAACAGGGGAGATTGGTCTCAACATGGAAAAATTTAAGGAAATTCAGGCATACAATTAATTGAGGGAAGAAGGTCTAAGCTGAGGCATGCCAATAGGTGCACGCTTCCATTAAGCAAAACACTATATTGGGTAATTGAATGAACTCAGGTAAATGATTATATTACTGGCTGAACCAAGCTGGAGAGTTCAAAAAAGAATAGGTTTTGAAACCCCATTCACCCAAAAAACTGAAGCAAACCATGTTACATCATAATAAAGCTAGCTTGTTTTAACATCTCTACTCTCATACAGGGCTGAACTTCGCTTGAATCCATAGGACCAACTTGAGCATATTTTGCAATTTACCCAGCGTTGGTCTATGGTATGCTTGAGGTCAGAGAGGCCTGCTAACTTTACCTTCTTGACTTCCCTGCAAGCATCTTTGTCTATAACGTTGATCCCAAGGATGATGTCATTTTCCAACCATGAAATTACCCTCACCTTCCAACGGGGATCAGCTCCCCCTTCAGGGGCTTACGCCAGGGAAAAGCTCTTGTGGGATGGGGTCAACTTCATTGTGGCAACAGTTTTCTTTGGTCGAGATCCACCAGCCTGGGGAAAACTCTTATTGAAAGCTTCAATCAGGTCTTGGACATGCACACAGTCACATGCTGGTACTCAACTGTTCTCTGCAGCGTCAAAACCCTTACAGGATACTAGGTACTCAAGCCTTCTTTTAACACAGCGGGAGGCTACTATTTCATCCACTTCCCACTCTGGCGCCCCATCCACGAGATAGGCCTCAGAAGACTCTGGTGGGGGGCTTTTAAACAACATCAATTTGCTCTCATGAAAGACAGAGAAGATCTGAAACAAAAGGGGAAGATCCAACTGGTATGAGGCATGGCCCACCTTTCTAACAACGTGGTAAGGACCAATAGTCTCTTTGGTCCCAGATCTTTGCATGGCTGCTTGATAGGGATGTTATGAGCATCAAGCATCACGAGATCCCCTTCCTTGTATGATGGACCAACTTGTCACTTACCATTGGCGTTCTCCTTATATACTTGCATTGCCATCTGTAAACTCGTGGAAATCCCCTGGTGGACCTTCTTGATAGTTTTATCAAAGTCCACCACTGCTTCAACTCTGGATCCACAGACGGGCTCCATGTTAAAGGTGGGGTTAAAACCATGGTTAACGAAAAAAGTGGAACAACCAATTGAAGAATGCAAAGTGTTGTTGTAGCTAAACTGGGCCATGGGAAGGTGAGAATTCAATATGAATGATCCGCGGCGGTGTAACACCGCAGAAACTGTTCCAAGCACTGGTTTACTTGTTCAGTCTGCCCATCTGATTCTGGGTGATAGGCAGTTGAATGGAAGGGGCGAATACAAAGAGTCTTATACAACTCTTCCCAAAAGACGTAGGAAAACTGGGGTCCCCAGTCACTACCGAATTCTTGAGGAACCCCATGGAGCGCAAACACATGAGTGATGAAGATCCTGGCCATCTCAGTCGCGATTATTATTGTTCTGCAAGGACTAAAGTGGGAAAACTTCATAAATGGTCCACCACCACCATGATGGCATCATAGCCATCGGAAACAGGTAATTCCACAATGAATTCTACAGTTAAAGAAGTCCAGGGCCCCTCAGTCTTTTTTGACTGGTACCAAAAAACCCACTAAAGGTTGAAAATTGGGTTTCATTTTGATTACAGATCAGGCACTCATTACAATACCGTCCCACCTGAGCAGGTAAGCCCTTCTAATTTTAAGTGCGTTGTATCAACTCCAAGGTCTTTGCTTTCCTGATGATGACCAACAGTGATTCCATCATGATGGTATCAGATGATTTCCAGGAGTAGTGGTCCAGCAGGAACCCATAGGAGCCCCTGAAACTACACCATCTCATCCTTTACGTGATAACCCCTGGTTAGATCCTCCTGATTCAGAGCGATCTTAGCAAGAACCATAGTATATTTGGCTGATAACGGCCTATAAAGGACTACCTTTCAGAACATAATGTATTCCTCTGCATCTTCCAAAGGAGCGAGCGCTGGTTAGTTGGTCAGGGAAGAGGGAAGTTGAGACACAATTTAACCCGGCGGAATCATCAACTAGGTTTTATAAACCTCTACCACTTTTGGATCAGGATCTAATGCAGGATTGCAGCTCAAAGCATCCACCAAACCATTATCCTTGCCCTTAGTGAACTCATATGCGAATGCGAATTGGGCAAGGGTCACATGCCACTGGGTCTGCCGTGGGGTTAAGACATGAGGAGCGCGGTAGTACATCAAGGCGCGGTGGTCTGTATGTACCTGGAAAGGTTGGGTGAGCCATTCAAGTAATGACGCCAATACGTCAGCGCCTCCACCACTGCCAGTAACTCCTTAACATAAATGGCGTAATTCAACTCATGCAGAGACATCTTCCTAGAAAAATATCCCACTGGATGCTCTATCCCATCTTCGCCTATTTGTAACAAGGCGGCCACTATGGCGAAGTTGGAGGCATCATTTGACACAATGAACTCCTTTGAAGGGTCAACATGGCAAAGAACAGTCGTGAACAACAGGGTGCACTTCACTGATTGGAAAGCATCCTCCAAAATGGGGAACCACTGAAGCCATTTTGCACCACTAGCCTTATACAAAGGCGCTGCCACCTTGTAAAGGTTGGGCGTGAAATTCTTGAGGAACGTACACATCCCCAAAAAACTTCTCAAATCCTTTACTGAAGTGGGGGTGGGCCACTCACAAATCGCCTTCTCCTTTTCTGGAGTTATAATGTCCTTGTTCAAACATAAGTTTCCCAGAAAAGTGATCTGGGACTTGAAGAATCCACATTTACTGATCTTTGGCGTAAGGCGGGCTTCCATTAACCTCTTCACCACTTGCCACGGGTGTACTGCATGTGACTCATGATCAGGGGAAAACATTAGAATATTGTCCATGTAGGCAACCGCGAATACTCCCAACAAGTCCCCCAACGCAGCATCAACGCGGCATTGAAAGATAATAGGGGCATTCATAAGCCCAAAGGGCATGACCTGAAACTAGAAAATCCCTTTTTCTGGTACAGAATGCGGTTAATCACTCCTGTCCCTTATCTATAAAAATCTAATTGAACGCATTGAGGAAATTCATTTTGGAGATGACTTTTAGCCTTCTCCACATAAGGCGCAATCTGAGAATCCAAATGGATGGGATGGAGGTCTGGTACATTAACTTTGTTTAGGTTCTCATAATCTACACAAGGGTGTAAAGTTCTATCGCCTTCTCCACAAAGAGAAATGGGGAGCATACAGGGGAGGTATGCTGAGATATTGCACCTTTAGCTTATTGCTCCTTAACCCACACATCTAAAGATTCTTCCTCCCAGACAGTCAATGGGTAAATGAAATTAGATATCTGCAATAAATTTAAAGTGAGCTTGAACTCACAATAAAACTCAGAATGATTTGGTAGTGCATTAACTGAAGCTGCATCAAAGGAAGTTTCCAAACCCTCCAAACAAGAGGGTAGGTGAACCTCCACAAAGGGCTTCAGCATTGGGGAGAGACTGAGGGTGTGAATGTTGGGCCAGTGGGACAAATCTCCCTTGGGCGTTAGCCTCAGAAAAAGGAACCACTAATGTACGACCATTTTTAATGTGAGGGAGAGGGTATTTTCTTTCAAGTTGGTTCTGACATTAAACTTTCGCCACCACTCTACACCCAAAATAATGGGGTACAAGAGGTTTTTGATAGCTTGAAAGTGGTCGGATAGATGATAGTTGCCAACTTGGTTTCCACTAAACCCCAAATATTTAGCGTTGGAATATCTTGGAAAGACCCTCCTCTAACCAGACCACCTGGTATGTAACTCAACTCAAGGTAGTCAGCTAGGCTCTGGTCCATAAAATTTTCAGATGCTCCAGTATCCACCAGAATAGTGGTGCTGAATTTCCCTAAAAGTGAGGAAAGGGTAGCAGTCAGTATAAAATATCCCAAATGGTTTTTATTTAATGTAAAAATGCCAGTACATCACCAATAAACTCTTCATCTGGCATAACATGTCGCCCTGGTATGTTTGAGAATCAAAGAATGGAGAGGGATATTTGGCCACTCTTACTAATGAGGCCACATATCCCACCATATCTTCATCAGGGGCATAAACATTGTTGTGTTGTAAGCGCAGCTCTTTTTCACCTTCCTAAGTGCCACGAATCATGGAAGAGGTCAAACGGGGATTTTCAGGGGCGATTTGATACACAGGAATAGGTTCCATATCTGAGCCATGAGAGTGTAAATATGGTTCCAAAGTATATATAGTTTTTTTAAAACGCATTTTTAGATGTGAATAGTCCTAATCCTATAACAGCAACGGAATGCCTGACATTATTCAAGGCCAGCACCCCCAGGCCCATCTGCACTGATTCCGCTGGCATTGTCTGAACGTGCTGCCAAAGTAAAACCTGGTTGTTTATATTATTTTTTGGAAATTTCAGCAGAAAGTTGGGGAATCACAACTTCTGGACCACAAAGTGTCCGTATCCACCAGGTACAAGCATAAAGGTTGGGTACTTTCCAGTTGGAGGCAGACAAAATAACGCCGTGATGCTCTAACCTTTGGGAAAGGCGGAAACAGTGAAGCATATGTTTACAGCCAAAGTCCACAGCTGGCGCACACCATTTATATTTTGTGAAAAATCCCACACGAAAAAGTTCATGCACATAAAATAAAGTGGTTGGTTGACTAATGTAAGGAGAGTGTCTATAACTCTTATTCCTAGCTTGGAGTGCATGGTTCACTGGCTCAACGCTAGGGAACTATTTGATAGTACAAATGTTATTGGAGCCCAGCTGAGAGTGCTTAAGCAATAAAATGTAGGAAAAGTAATGTTATCATGGGAGTGAATAACCAGACATAAGCGACGTGGTGCTGTAAGTGGAACAATAAAAGTGTCCTAGGTCGGAGGGAACCTGGATGGCCCAATGGTGCACAAGAGGATAGTTTGATCATAGATAAAATCAAAAGGTTACCAAAGCATGAGACCTCTTTGAAGAGGTTTGCGCACAGTAATATCCAAGGTAACATAAAACAGGTAAATGGTGTACTTAGCGGGGGTTTATTTGATAGAGAGAAGTCGACCAACAGGGAAGATTGGTCTTGACATGAGAAATTTAAGAAAATTCAGGCATACAATTAATTGAGGGAAGAAGGTCTAAGCTGAGGCATGCCAATAGGTGCACGCTTCCATCAAGCAAAACACTATATTGGGTAATCAACCAAACTTGGGTGATTGATTGTATTACTGGTTGAACCAAGCTGGAGAGTTCAAAAAATGAATAGGTTTTGAAAACCCATTCACACAAAAACCAAAGAAAACAGTTTTCCATCATAAAAAAGATAGTTCATTTAACGCTCCTACTTTAATACAGGGCCAAACTTCGCTTGCTTTCATAGGACCAACTTGGGCATATTTTGCCTTTGTTTATCGTTGGTCTATGGTATGCTTGAGGTCAGGGAGGCCTTCTAACTTCACCTTCTTGGCCTCCCTGCAAGCATCTTTGTCTCTAACGTTGGTCCCAAAAATGATGTCATTTTCCAGCCATGACAATGTTTAGGGTAATTCATCAAACCAAGACTGAGGCTCACCCTCCATTTAAAGACCTAGCCATAACAAAAATCCAAAGTGGAGGAAGCTCAGGTGGCCTTAGAGTTACAGCAACTTTTTGAAGGCCAATTTACTAATGATTTAAAAGCCTTGGCTTCCCCTATCTATTTAAATCTGAAGAAGGATGGTGGCTACCGTGTTTCCATAAATTAATGCTGCCTCAATTCTATCACACAAAAAGACACTATCCATTGCTGCATATAGATGATTCTTTTTGCTTGTTATCAGGGTACTACTATTTCTTGGCTATGAATCTCGCTAGAGGGTACTGGCAAGTTGATTTGTTACTAGAAGACCGTGAAAAATGCGCTTTCATCTCAAGTGAAGGACTATAGAAGCCCACTTGAATGCCGCAGGGGTTATGTAATGCCCCTGCTACCTTCCAAAGCGCCATTAACAGACTCCTAGGCGATTTAAAACGCTCATGTGTGCTAGTTTATCTTGACAATATTACCATTTTAGAACCTTTATTGAACATCTAGAGCACCTCAGGAAAGTCTTTCAGCAGTTACAGCAATCATCATTAAAACTAAAGCCATCAAAAGGCTCTTTCTTTTAAAGAGAGATGGATTTTTGAGCCATAAGATAAGTAAAGCTGGGATATATTTAATGGACAAAAAGGTCTTGCCTATGCTAAGATGACTTCCCTAAATCTCTACAAGATGTACAAGTTTTCTTAGGGATTGTGGGATATTATTGCCAGTTTATCCCCCACTTTTCAGACACCTCTGAGCCTAGTGTATCTATTGAAGAAAGGGATACCCTTTCAGTGGAAAGAAGAGCAACTGCAGGCCTTTGGCATGTTATGTATCTCTTTTTCAACTCTCCAGTACTTATTCCCCCAAATTTTGATAAACCCTTTTTTCTCTTTACCAATGCTAGCAATATAGCCATTAGAGCTATACTATCTCAACATGACGAAAACTTAGTGAACCATCCATTGCCTATTATAGCAAGCCCTTATCAAAAGCTGAGCGCAACTATAGCATTACAGAACGTTAATGATTGGCGTTCCTACTGGCTTTTAAGAATTTCTGACCTTGTTTATATGGGAAAGATTTCCCCATAATTAATGACCATGCTTCCTTTTAATGGCTACAGCAAATGGAGGACCCCAACGGGAGACTAGCCTGATGGGCGTTAAAACTTCAAAACTATGACTTTTCTATTATTCACCAACCAGGTCCCATACACCAAAATGTGGATTTTCTATCTCATCTTCCCATATTAGCTCTAAATAACCCTGAAAAGGATTGACTCTACAACTTTCTAACACAATTTCACTTTATGGAAGGATGAATCCCCAACCCTTCAAAAGTAATTAATGAAGAAATTGGCACATCTTCAATTCAAGAACGGCCAATTGTGAAAACTTGTATCCAAAAAGTGGGTGCCCTATGTATGACCTTTGGCTCAAACTGACGTCATATTGGAGAGACATTGGCAAGTCAGCCACAGGAGAATGGAAAACCTACCCATGTATAAAACTCAATGTTATTGGGAAGGAATGCTTGTTTAAATCCAGGATGTGTTATAGCCCTGCCTGGTATGCAAAAGCCAAGCTAGACCTAATCCCCATTCTCAACATCCTGTGGTTACACCATGTGAACCATTCCATACTATTAGCATTGAAGTTGTGGGCCTCTCCCTCAAGCCTCTAGTGGTCATCAGTTCCTCCTTATAGCTGTGAACCATTTAAATAAGTCGATTAAGGCAGTATCTCTACCATTAGCTGCATTAAAGGCTACTTCCACGATTTTGTATAATCGGATTATCACCCAAAATAGGTGCCCTAACATCATTCTTTCTAATAATGGGCAAAATTTCCAATTGACGCTGGTGAAAGATTTAACCAAACTGTTGGTTACACACAGGTATTTTCCACCCCCTACCATCCTGCAACTGATGGTATGGTAGAGCAGGAAAATAGCACTCTAACTGCAACCCTCCAGAAAATGGCTATGACCAGCCCCCTTCATTGACCCCGATAATTGCCTAGTACAATTATGGCCTATAGGATCAGCTATCATAGAATAACTAAGATGTCACCCTTCCAAGCGTTGTATGGCAGAAATCCCCATCCACCTTCTAAAAAACAGGCTATGCTTGACCAATCCTCCTTCAAAGCCCCTGAAGTCAATATGCAAAAAATTGCCAAGGAAATTATCTGACTTCATGCCCTGGCTTCTGAAAACCTATCTGCTATGACTAGTAGAGAAACTACTCAATTTAATGATAAGCATGACCCCTGCACACCTTCCAACTGGGTGACCTAGTTTTTTTCTACCATCACAAGCCTGGAGGTCGTGAGAACAAATTGGGCACCAGCTGGTTAGGGCTTACAAAATCATTTATAAATGGGGCAATGAACACACAATTGTAGAGGTCATTCAGGGTACAGTAGTAAACTGCATAATTAGTCACTTTCTTTATCTGTTTTCCCCCTTAAGCCAAGATTTAGAGGGAACATTATCAGAATTTTTACCCAAATTGTAGATTCAGATGTGTTGGCCGACAATAATCAATCCCAATCTGACCAAATAGTACAAACTTCTGTTGAGGATAATCCACAACAAAATTCAATGGCTCTCAAAGTTGTGGATTAACCTTGACTCATGTGGTCAACTATTGCTTCCTCAAAGCTTCCTAATCTCAGGATTCAAACCCAATTCATATGGCAAGCAGATCCTATTTTACCAAGATAAACAGCCTACCGCAGAATCCCCAATTTATGTTAATTATAATTCTTATCTTGGACTTATTGGAGATTATTAAGACAACTCACTAATTTCCCTTATATTGTGGAATCTAAGCTAATAAAGAGGACTCTCTTTTCGCAATTTTAAGTAAAAATTAGCAAATATTTATTAGGAAATACCACTCCAGACGTATCATCCAGAGTAAAGACTTTTTGACCAAGAAAAGCACAAAAGGTATATTCCAACACCCAGGAGCTTTGAGTTCCATGGCCTCAATGTATTAATGGATATGTGGTATTACAACCGTGGTCCTGACACTTGGTATAGATTCAAAAAAATTTAAAATAGTATTTCTAACTTGATTAGGATCTGAGTGTCCAGTCATCTCTTTGCAGTGCCAGGGGAGTTTTTATGTCATATCTTTGCTGTTGTAGGGGTGATGCCTTTACTATACAATGGGTGACTGTAGAATAGGGGAAATGTAGGGCTTTTCTTTGCTTAGTATTGTGAACAAAGATGCCTCTGAATTCAAGAATGTTCTTTTGATCTGGCACATATTTTGTGGGTGCATTACAGGGTATATCTCTGGTTGCTGCCTGATTTGCATTATCAGTCACAGTACTGTTTGCCAAACCTTTTATTTTTTGCAATTTTTTTCTTATGATCATATAAATAAAGATCTAGTTCATATGCGATGGTAGCCTCACCTGCGCTCCAGCCCTATGAGCTGCTATTTGATTGTTGGGATCAATTGCTGTCAGATGTAGCTTCATGAAAGCTTTCAAAAATTGATAATTTCAGATTGCACACTAACATCTTTGGTAAGTCTGGTGCAATCATTTCCCTTTAAGGGTTTATCTATTAATATTTAACCCTTTAATAGATGGCACTCTGCAGGAATAATTTTGGTGTATTCATGAAATTCATTATGCTACTCTAGGCTATAATTGCCTTTGGGGCCCTTCCAGATAACTTCTGGTGGCCTTGTGTCAGGAAAACAGCAAGTAAGAATTAGAATGGCCTGCCAGCCCAGATGCCAGAGCACCTGAACAGCAAACCAGAATGCCAAAGGCACTGCTGCTGGTTTGACGGATATGAAGCTGGAAAGGAATCTCACCAAGAGCTGCCAGTGATCCAGAATCTCATACAGGCACATAATAAAATACCAGATGAGTACGGCCGCTAGCCCTGAGGGGTATGTGAGGGTTGGCGGAAAAGGTGGTTTATTTTTTAACATGATTATAAAATTTTAGGAAAGGTTTTTATTGGAAAAATTAGAAAAGAAGTTGACCGAAAATTTTCTCAGTGTGATGTGACTGATTATATCTTATGTGATTTAGAGAGGAAACAAGCTGGGATCAGGTCCCTCAAGTTTGACCTAAACAGCAAATTGTTCAAAAATGGGGAACAGATAAGTTAACTGGGAACAGACATCAAAGAATTTGGCGACAGGCCGAGTCACTGTTGGTTTGACCTCAAACATCTGAACTGAGGCTTGGATGCATTTCCAACAGTTGGCGTGACGGCGTTTGGCCTGATGAGCAGCAGGAATCCCCCAAGGCCACCCCACGTAGGGGCGGTCCCATTTAATTTGAATGGGTTTGGGACTCCCAACCTGCCCATGCCTGGTCACTGGGCTGTTCATTTAGTCAAGAGCGTTGCATCAGCTGCGATGCCCAATTTGCTAGAAGGGAGCTTCAAACCCTCATCAATGGTGTCTGATGTTATCACCTGCCCATCAGGGGATGATCCCCCAATGATTTTGAGGGGGTTGATTTTTTTGATCATAGCATTAGCTGAATCAAAACCATTGGTGATTCCAGCCAATGGTGTCATGTGAACATGACATAATAGTGGGGATCAACCCCAAAGACAAGACTGGGTGCCTGGAGGCCCAGAGGGTGAAGTTGCAGACCCTTCCTGACCTGAGGAACACCCTGGACCAACGCTGGGTTTGGGAAAAATATGCCCAGGTTGGGACCAGTGGTGTGCCAAACGCCCAGCCCCTGATGACGAGCCAGGCGTTAAAATGAATGATCTACCAAATGAATGCAGATGATCTAATTAGGTTTATCAAGGAGAGAGGTTTCAAAACCTGTTCCATTTTAAAATAACACGCTCAGGTCAGATTCAACTTTAATAAATCACTTGAGTGAAGTTGGTTTCAGCCTATTCAACCAACTTGGACAGCAGTGTCACCCTATCGGTAATTTTGGTGCTTGGGCCCACTGTGGCATACCCCTAATTTCCCCGCTTGAGCTTAAATATGTTTTCCCTGACCAACATACCTTGTTGGTCAACTTCCCTAATAAAATTTTCCCCGTTTTATGCTATTTTAAATTTTATTTTGATGTTCCAAATGCTCCTGTGCATGAACCTCTTCGAGGAGGTCTCACGTTCCATTACTCTTGCCATTGCAAGAACCTTTCAGCTCTCCCCATGTGTACCATTTGTTCGCCCAGGTTCCCTCCAACCTGGGTGGCTTATCCCTTATCAATAGGTGCACCATGTCATTTTTACAGGTGTTTTCTTATAAAATTCGTAATTTTATGCCTAAGCGGTTATGGCTCCAGCACCCTCTGCTGTGCAATAATTAATTTCATTCTAACAGCTAGTTCCCTGGCATTGGGATTGTGCACTGAGCACCGTCACGCTGGGAACAGGAGAGTTATAGACACTCTCCTTACATTAGTCAACCAACCCTATTTTCTTATGTGCACAAACTTTTTCCATGTAAAACTTTTCTGAGGTGGAAACAGTGGCCGTCAGCTGTGGGCTCTGGCTGTCATTAGCTGCACCGCTGTTTCCTCTTTTGCCCAAAGGTTGGAGCAACTCAGCGTTATTATGGTTTTCTCCAACTGGAAAGTATCCACCCTTTGTGTTCGTACCTGGTGGTTTCAGACACTTTGAGGTCCAAAGGCTATGATTCCCCAACATTCCACCCAAATTTCTCAATGTCAATTTAAATAAATTAGTTTTCGTTCGCCCCTACATTCAGCCAATGTCATTGGAATCCGCAAAGATGGGCCTAAGGGTGTTGGCCATGGATATCATCAGCCATTCCATCACGGTTCAAGGGACAAGGTCATTTGCATCTAAAAACGCATTTTATAACGAAAACCTGAGATATACCTCTGAACCAATTTTCCTTCTCATGGTTCAGATCTTGAACCCATTCCTGTGTATGGAATCACACCAGAAAATCCTAGTTTGACCTCTTCCATGATTTGCAGCACACAGGAAGTTGAAAATGAGATGCGCCTATTATATGAAAACGTTTATGCACCTGCAGAAGGCATGGAGGGGTATGTGGCCTCAGTAGTAAGAGTGGCCAAATACTCCTCCCCTTTTTGATTCCCAGACCTACCCTTATGGATCTCTCAAGCCAGAAGAAAATTTAGGTGAACTGGGGGCGTTTTCTGCTCTTAATAAATCCCATTCTGGATACTTCCTCTTAACTGCTACCCTTACATCCTCTTTGGGGAAGTTCACCACAACCATTTTAGTGGATACCGGTGCCACCAATAATTTTATTGACCAAGATCTGGCTGACTACCTTGAGTTGGGTTACTCACCAGGTGGTATGGCTTGAGGTGGAGCTTCTCAAGGTATCCCTACGGTGAATGTCATAGGGATGGTGGACTACTAGGTGGGCACCTATCTTCTGTCCAATCATTTCCAGGATATCAAGCACCTCTTGTTCCCCATTATTTTGGGGGTTGAGTGGTGGAGAAATTTTGATGTCCGCACTAATTTGAAAGAAAATACCCTCTCCCTCACATTAAAAATGGTCGTACATTAGTGGTTCCTTTTTCTGAGGCTAACGCCCAGGGAGATTTGTCCCACTGGCCCAACATTCACACCCTCAGTCTCGCCCCAATGCTGAAGCTCTTTGTGGAGGTTCACCTACCCTCTTGTTTGGAGGGTTTGGAAACTTCCTTTGATGCAGCTTCAGTTAATGCACTACCAGATCATTCTGAGTTTTATTGTGAGTTCAAGCTCACTGTAAATCTATTGCAGATATCTAATCCCATTTACCCATTGACTGTCTGGGAGGAAGAATCTTTAGATGTGTGGGTTAAGGAGCAATAAGCTAAAGGTGCAATATCTCAGCACACCTCCCCTGTATGCTCCCCATTTCTCTTTGTGGAGAAGGCCAATAGAACTTTACACCCTTGTGTAGATTATGAGAACCTAAACAATGTTAATGTACCAGATCTTCATCCCATCCCTTTAGATTCACAGATTGCACGCTATGTGGAGAAGGCGAAGGTCTTCTCCAAGCTAGATTGCCCTAATGCGTTCAATCAGATCCGTATTAAAAAGGGACAAGAGTGGTTGACCACATTCCATACCAGAAAAGGGATCTTCCAGTTTTTGGTTCATGCCCTTTGGGCTTAAGAATGCCCCTACTTTCTTTCAACGTTACATTGATGCAGCGTTGGGGGACCTGTTAGGGGTATGCTCGGTCTCCTACATGAATGATATCCTGGTCCTTCTATCTGATCAGGAGTCCTATGCAGTTCAACTTCAGCAAGTGGTAGAGCGGTTAAAGGCAGCCAGCTACGTTGAAAATAACCAAATGTGAGTTCTTCAAGTCCCAGGTCACGTTTTTGGGCAACGTCATGTTCGACCAAGGACACATGATAACTCCAGACAAGGAGAAGTCAATTCGTGAGTGGACTACCCCCGCCTTGGTTAAGGAATTAAGGAGCTTTTTGGGGACGTGCACATTCCTCAATAAGTTCACTCCCAATCTGTATGAGGTGGCGGCTCCCCTATACAAGGCTAGCGGTGCAAGGTGCTTCAGTGGTCTCCCTGTAAGTCCTGAGGAACGTCCTCTGGGCGTTGATCGGCCCATCTTCCTGTTCCTGAGCAAGAAAGTACCAAAGAGGATGGCCATACCCCTCATTACTCAGGGTAATCTCGCTCACATGGTAGACGAGCGCTGGAAAATAGCCCTTCAGTTCAGATCCCGCTTCTGGCACTTGCACTCTCCTCAGAAGAACTGTTATGAGTAATTAGTAAAACCTGCGCCAAGATCACCAAAATGGAATTGATCGTAACTAATTTAAGTGGCAATCAGCTGGATACTCAGATTTCAAATGGTTGAAAAGGTATGAAGGCTGAGCTATCTGCCAGAATGCCCAACAGTTGCAATTCGGTCTACACAATGATTAAAAATCTTCCCCCCCTCCCAAATCTGTCAGGCATTACCCCCGATGGGCAGCTTCCTGCTGAAAAATTGGGCGTTGCGCCTGATGCAATACCACTGACTGCAACTTAGCTCATCACCAAATTTTGCAATGTTGGCCCCCAGGGAAATAAAACCCTCCTATTCCCAAATAGTTCACCTCTTAGGTTGAACTGATCACAACTTGACCTGCCACCAAACTTAACAATGTCATTCCCCAGCGAACTAACCCGCCCATTTCCAAATAGTTCACCACTTAGGTTGAACTGACCGAAACTTGGCTTGTCACCAAATTTTGCGATGTTGGTCCCCAGGAACTAACTCGCCCATTCCTGAACAGTTCACCACTTAGGTCAAACTTGTGGAACCCGATCCCAGCTTATTTTCCCCCAAAAAATGACGACTATTTAATTGGGCGCATTGCACTGAGAAATTTGTCAGTTGATTCTCTTCCCTTAAATTTTCCAATAAAATTCACCCTCCCCAAAATTCCCGTTTTTATCTGTTAAGATTTAAGTTCCCTTCCAGTTCCATATCAGTCATACCAGCAGCAGTGCCCCTGGCATTCTGGTTCACCACTTGGATGCTCTGGCATCCAGGCTGGTAGGACAGTCTATTTTCTACTTGCCGTCTGCCTGACATTTTGACCAACCATTAATCTCCACCATTTCCACCTTTCTCACAGATATTGTGCAGCAATGGCCCCTTCTTTCCAACTGAATAAAGTTGCAAAAAAGATTATCCCTTCCCACATTAGCCCCATCCCACTCAAAACTCCAAATTCATACCCCATAGTTGCCACGGCTACCTTGCCCATGTCAGTAGAGTCTGACATCTCAACTTGCAATGAGTTTGTCCTCCAAAGCCCAGTAGTTTTCCAGCTGTCACCCTTCAAAGGTGCAATCCATATGGAACTGGAACTGACTATCATCAAAAATGGGGAAGAGGCTGAGGAAGAAGTTATCCCAGCATCCCAGAAATTGTGACGTTCCATCCAATATCTTATGGCTTGGAAAGAATATCTGGCCTATAAGAACAGTTGGGGCAAGATGCGCGATTGTGCAAATTGCATGAACCTGGATGAAATACTCCACATATTCCACCCCAAGGCTCCCTGTTTCCCCAAAAAACCTGCGTCAGTAATGGCAATCAAGTCACCCAAGGCGCACAAGAAGGTGGCTCTCATACAGTTTCCCAGTGATGAGGCTCTTCTCTTGGAAAAAGGAAAGGGTAATGTAAGTCCCAAGGAACGTCCACTGGGCGTTGATTGGCCCATCTTCCTGTTCCTGAGCAAGAAAGTACTGAAGAGGATGGCCATACCCCTCATTACTCAGGGTAATCTTGCTAACGTGGTAGATAAGCGCTGGAAAATAGCTCTTCAGTTCAGATCCTGCTTCCAGCACTTGTACTCTCCTCAGCAGAACTGTTACAAGTAACTATTAAAATCGGCGCTGAGATCACCAAAAATGGAACTGATCGCAACTAATTTGAGCAGCAATCAGCCAGATACTTGGATTTCAAATGGTCGAAGAGGTATGAAGGCTGATCTATTGGCTGGAACGCCTGACAGTTGCAATTTGGTTTACATGATGATCAAAAAGCTTCCCCCTCCCAAATCTCTCAGGCATCACCCCCAATGGGCAGCTTCCTGCCAGAAAATTGGGCGTTGCGCCTGATGAAATACCACTGACCGCAACTTAACTCATCACCAGATTTTGCGATGTCAGTCCCCCAGGGAACTAACCCTGCTATTCCCAAATAGTTCACCTCTTAGGTTGAACTGACCGCAACTCGGCCTGCTACCAAACTTAGCAATGTCAGTCCCCAGGGAACTAACCCGCCCATTTCCAAATAGTTCACCATTTATGTTGATCTGACTGAAACTTGGCTCATCGCTGAATTTTGCAATTTCAGTCCCCAGGGAACTAACCCGCCCATTCCCAAATAGTTCACCACTTAGGTCAAACTTGCAGAACCTGATCCCAGCTTATTTTCCCCAAAATTGATGACTATTTAATTGGTCACATCACACTGAGAAAATGGTTGGTCGATTATGTCAGGCAGATGGAAAGTAGAAAATAGACTGGCCTACAGCCTGGATGCTGGAGCATCCAAGTGGTGAACCAGAATGCCAGGGGCACTGCTGCTGGTATGACGGATATGGAACTGGAAGGGAACTTAAATCTCAACAGATAAAAATGGGAATTTTGGGGAGGGTGAATTTTATTGGAAAATTTAAGGGAAGAGAATCACCCAAAAATTTTCTCAGTGAAATGCGCCCAATTAAATAGTCGTCATTTTTGGGGGAAAATAAGCTGGGATCGGGTTCCACAAGTTCGACCTAAGTGGTGAACTATTCAGGAATGGGTGAATTAGTTCCCTGGGGACCAACATTGCAAAATTTGGTGACAAGCCAAGTTTCGGTCAGTTCAACCTAAGTGGTGAACTATTTGGAAATGGGCGGGTTAGTTCCATGGGGACTGACATCACTAAGTTTGGTGGCAGGCCAAGTTGTGGTCAGTTCAACCTAAGAGGTGAACTATTTGGGAATAGGAGGGTTAGTTTCCTGGGGGCCAACATCGCAAAATTTGGTGATGAGCCAAGTTGCAGTCAGTGGTATTGCATCAGGCGCAACGCCCAATTTTTCAGCAGGAAGCTGCCCATCGGGGGTAATGCCTGACAGATTTGGGAGGGGGAAGATTTTCAATCATTGTGTAGACCAAATTGCAACTGTTGGGCATTCCAGCCAATAGCTCAGCCTTCATACCTTTTTGACCATTTGAAATCTGAGTATCCAGCTGATTGTCGCTTGAATTAGTTATAATCAGTTCCATTTCAGTGATCTTGGCACAGATTTTACTAATTCTTCATAACAGTTTTGCTGAGGAGAGTGTAAGTTCTGGAAGTGGGATCTTAACTGAAGGGCTATTTTCCAGCGCTCATCTACCACGTGAGCGAGATTGCCCTGACTAGTGAGGGGTATGGTCATCCTCTTTGGTACTTTCTTGCTCAGGAACAGGAAGATGAGCCGATTTACGCCCAAAGAACGTTCCTTGGGACTTACAGCCTGGTGTGCAACCAGATGAAACCCAATCGTCAACCTTTAGCAGGGTTGTTGGTACCAGTCCAAAAGGCTGAGGGGCCCTGGACTTCCCTCTCAGTTGAATTCATTGTGGAGCTACCTGTCTATGATGGTTATGATGCCATCATGATGGTGGTGGACCGGTTTACAAAGTTCGCCCACTTCATTCCTTGCAGAACTACAGTAACCGCGGCTGGGATGGCTAGGATTTTTGTCACCCATGTGTTTGCACTCCATGAGGTTCCCCAAGAGATTATCAGTGACTGGGGACCCCAATTCACCTCCATCTTTTGTGAAGAGTTGTGTAAGGCTCTTCAGATTCGCCCTTGACGTTCAACTGCCTATTATCCCCAATCAGATGGGCAGACTGAACGAGTGAACCAATGCTTGGAACAGTTACTATGGTGTTACACCACCGCGGATCATGCAGATTGGGCTTCTCACCTTCCCATGGCCCAGTTTAGCTACAACAATACTTTGCACTTTTCAATTGGCTGTTCCCCATTTTTTGCCATCCATGGCTTTAACCCCACCTTTAACATGGAGCCCAGCTGTGGGTCAAAGGTTGAAGCAGTGGTGGACTTTTCCAAGACAATCAAGAAAGTCCACCAGGGGGTTTCCACAAGCTTGGAGGCGGCTATGCAGGTATATAAGGAGAACGCTTATGGGAAGCACTGAGTGGGTCCCACCTACAAGGAAGGGGATCTTGTGATGCTTGATGCTTGTAACATCCCAATCAAGCAGCCATGTAAGAATCTGGGACCAAAAAGAATTGGCCCCTACTGCGTTGTTAGAAAGGTGGGCCATACCTTATACCAGCTAGATCTTCCCCCCTCATTCAGGATCTTCTCAGTGTTTCATGAGAGCAAATTGACATTGTTCAAGGGCCTCCCACCAGAAACTCCCAAGTCTTATCTCATGGATGGGGTGCCAGAGTGGGAGGTGGAAGAAATAGTTGCCTCACGCCATGTTAAAAGAAGACTTGAGTACCTGGTATCCTGGAAGGGCTTTGATGCTGCAGAAAACAGTTGGTTCTGGTGCATGACTGTGTGCATGCCCAAGATCTGATTGACGCCTTCCACCAGCATTTTCCTCAGGCTGCTGGGTCCCAACCAAAGCCAAACGTCGCTGCCATGATGTTGGCCCCTGCCCACAAAAAACTTTTCCCTGGCACAAGCCCCTGGAGGGGGGTTGAGCCCCATCAGGATGAGAGGGTAATGTCATGTGAACATGACATAATAGTGGGGATCAACCCCAAAGACAAGGCTGGGCATTTGGAGGCCCAGATGGTGAAGTTGCAGGCCCTTCTTGACCTGAGGAACACCCTGGACCAATACTGGGTTCATGAAAAATATGCCCAGGTTGGGACCAGTGGTGTGCCAAATGCCCAGCCCCTGATGATGAGCCAGGCATTAAAATGAATGATCTACCAAATGAATGCAGATGGTTCAATTATGTTTATCAAGGAGAGAGGTTTCAAAACATGTTCCATTTTGAAATAACACGCTCAGGTCAGATTCAACTCCAATAAATCACTTGAGTGAAGTTGGTTTCAGCCTATTCAACCAACTTGGATGGCAGTGTCACCCTATTGGTGAGTCAGTGCTTGGGCCCACTGTGGCATACCCCTAATTCCCCCACTCAAGATTAAATATGTTTTCCCTGACCAACATTCCTTGTTGGTTGACTTCCCCAATAAACTTTTCTCCATTTTATGTTATTTTAAATTTTATTTGATGTTTCAAATGCTCCTGTGTGTAAACCTCTTTGAGGAGGTCTTGCATTCCATTACCCTTGCCATTGCAAGGATCTTGCAACTCTCCCCACATGCACCATTTGTTCACCCAGGTTCCCTTCAACCTGGGTCACTTATCCCCTATCAATATGTGCACCACATCATTTTTATAGGTGTTTTCTTATATAATTTGCAATCTCATACCTAAGTTATTATGGCTCTAGCACCCTCTGCTGGGCTCTAATCCATCTGACACTAACAGCTAGTTCCCTGGCATTGTCCTGGTGCACCACTCACTGCCATGCTGGGAACAGGAGAGTTATAGACACTCTCCTTACAGATGGGGCAGACTTCATTACTTTCTAACTACATGGAATCTGACTATCAGGCTGACTCCCACTCAATTTTGGAAAGATTGGTTTCATTTCAGCAATCTTGGCACTGATTTCCCCAATTAACTGTACCAGTTCTACCAAGGTGAGTGTGGGCACTGGGGGAGAAATTTAAAGTGGAAGAGCTGTTACCCAGCGCCATCTACCATGTGGGCAAGGTTGCCCTGGGTAACGAGGGGTACAGCCACCTTCTTCAATACAATCTTACTTGGAAACAAGAAAAGAGCCTGATCAACGGCCAGGGGATATTCTCCAGGACTTACACCTTGCCTGGGTCAATCCTAGGGACAGGAGATGCTGACTATGCCATACCAGTGTTGGCATTTTATCCTGATTGCACTTTGGTAACAATTGTTGGGTCTTAGTTTCCTGAAGTCTTATTTTATTAAAAAAATACTGTTAATTCTAAGAATGTTAGCTAAGTCATTAAGATTTTCAGGGGTCTCATTGCCAATAGCTTTAGAATTAGGGTTTACAGGTAAGCTTCCATCATTTGATAAATCATTATGGTTAATTTCATTAGAAAATTAACCTGTTAAAGAAAGCTGTTATTTCTATGAGCTAAGATTTTCCAGGTGGTGATCCCTATACTAATGGTGTACTTGTTAAAGTTGCAGTTTTACTGCTCTATAGGTGCAATAGGCCAATATATGATAGTTTCTCTTTATAGACTTTTTCTGGGTGACTTTTGATTTACAAAATTGATATTTAGGCAAAAGAGAAAAGAAGTAAGCTTTCATCTGATAAGGGTTTTGAATTACTATAAGTAAAGAAAAAATTTCAGCACTAGGTAGAAACTACAGCAAACTTTCTAACTGGGTTTAGTAGTGCTGAAGGCTTAACCTATAATAGCCCTTTTTGAAAGTCCCTCTGCAATATCCTTCAAGTCAGTTAAGGTTAAATATTAGCTTAGGGAGGCATAGCCTTCTAATAAACTTCATCCATTATTTTTGGAACCCCAAAAGCCACTCTAGTTTGAACTGTTTAAATAAACATAATTAAGTCGAATCAATTGGTAACTTAGCAATTTGTCTAAGTCACTTAATTATTTAACACATTGAGTGCCATGTTAGTCACCAGTGACTGACACTAACTTTTTGTTCAGGCCTCATCAACCACCGGTGACTGACAGTGTAAAATATGATCTAAACTAAAAAATTTACATTGTTTTAAGTAATTACTGAAAATTTATTTAAAACTTACTTACTTTTTTATTACAAGATTATATCATTAACATGTTGAGTGCCACGTCAGTCACCAGTGTTTGACGCGGCCTAAATGGAAAGTTCAGTGTCAGTCACCGGTGACTGACATGGCACTCAACGTGTTAACAGATTTACAAAATTATCCTCTTATTCATTTTCTTGTACTTCTATCTTTATTAATATTATATATTATAATAGTATGCTCTGGTTTTAACTGACTCCAGTCTTTTATATCATTTTAAGTTTTCAAGTTTACTCCAGCTGGCTTAGTTCTTTTACATTACATGATTTTGTTTGCGCAGTTTATAAAGGTTCCTTACAGTATAATCTATAAGTGGAGATAAAAATAATATTAGAGTTAGGGTGGTTCAACTATTATAGCTCATACAAAACACCAAATTAAAATTTATATAAAATCTTAGCGAAAGTACATGATCGATTTGATATACAAATTATTATTTAATACTGTAAAACTGGAGATTTTAACTCTTTAGTGAATCTCTCTATATGCTATTACATAAAACTTTCAGTCTTTTTTATTTAAATGTAGTAACAAGCTAAACTTTTACTGCTTTAAATTTCCCTTAGCACTTGTAATACTATCATTTCAAAAAAAGAAGTGTTATTGATAAGACCTTAAAAGATATGATGCTAGCCTAACTACTTTAAGTGCTGATATAGCATAAATGGTAATATCTAAACAAAGTCATAGGTTTTTATATAGTTGATCATTAATGAACTTTTTAACTACTATCAATCCTTTGACTATGGTCTGATTTGAAGGATTATAGTTTGTGACTTATGAAAGCATTTTTGATTGCAAAAAGAATAATCCTGGTTTGCTGCCGTGTTAAAGCTAGAACTGAGCTAATAATTAGCATTAGCTAGCTAAGGGGCGCAAAGCCGGCAAGCAAAATTGTCGCTGACTAAGCACTTCTATGTTTATATTATCAGATATAAAAAGTCACCATGTCGACAAAGGTCTCATGGTCCCCTTGTATTAAAAAAATGATCATTCGCCAACTTAAATTAAAATTTAAACCAGTAGTGACCATCCTTAGTTCGGCTTACATCGACTAAAAGATTAAATCTTTTATATTAATATTTGTATAATTTGCACAATTCAAAATCAAAAAATTAAACTCATAAGCAAATCATAAATCAGAATCTTCTTTTAAAGTATTAAAAAATTAAACAAAAGCAATACCTATAAGTATAAGTTTTTCGTAATTAGAAATTTAAAACTTTCTCCTATAACTAAAAGTTCTGTATCATGTTTGATATGTCGAAATTTTTCAAATTAAAATTAAAGTTAACGAAAGCTCGCAATTTTAAAAACTCAAAGTTGAAACAAACTAATCCTAAAAATTTTAGACACCAAAAGACACTCTACGAAAACTCTTTTTCTCCTGGCTTTTTAAAGAGATAGTATTGATCAGCAAATCTGCTGAAAATTTTTATAATGCAATAACGCTGTTCACTTTGAAGTAGTATTATCAAGATAATTATGTCCTTAATAACACATATTAGGCAATATATTATTATGGCTATAATTTCATAAAACCTATCTTGATCATTAAAAATAAACATATACTGTTTTTAGACATCACTATGAGCTTTTTACAAAATAACACCCTAAATGGAGATGCAATAGCAGAAATAATCATATAAAACATGTTACTTTGACCAATGCGGTTTAAAAGCAGATATTTTAAACCGCATATAATATATGCGAAATAAACAAATAAAATTGAACATTTAAAAAAAAGACGCTATCTAAATTATTTTAAGATAGCATCTTTAAAACAGATTATAATCAAAACCTGTAAAGGAATGTCAAATTCGAAAGGGAAACAATAACGTATTTAAGAATCAAGCTTATAAAATGCTTATATAAGCTGCAACCTAAAAGGCAAAACAATTGCTAGATCAAGCTTAAAAATTAACCAACCTAGCCTG
This sequence comes from Massospora cicadina, assembly GCA_022478985.1. Lineage (NCBI taxonomy): Eukaryota > Fungi > Entomophthoromycota > Entomophthoromycetes > Entomophthorales > Entomophthoraceae > Massospora > Massospora cicadina. Next base: position 253,234 of record JAKSZP010010539.1, on the reverse strand, counting down.
TTTTAAAAAAGCGTACAATTACTGAAAAACAGAATGTGCGCGTTAAATTATAATCCAGCCAGCGTGATAATATAAAAACTAAAAAAGGTAAAGTTTAAAGGCTTAAACTTCCACAAAAAAAGCGCAACCTAAACAAGTAATATAGAACGAGAAAAGCCAAGATAATCCATAAAAGTACTTACTGAAATAGTTAGGATATAAAATCTTTTTATTCATAAATCAGAGACTTGAGAGGAGTTTGGTAAGAAGCGACACCATTGGGAAACCAAAGAGCAATCTCTCTTTGAGCAGACTCGAGTGAATCGGAACCGTGGCATATGTTACGTCCAACTTCAATGGCGTAATCACCACGAATGGTTCCGGGGAGGGAAGCAAGAGGATTGGTCTCACCGAGCATCATACGGCCAGTCTTGACAACATTTTTACCTTCCCATACCATACCGACAACGGGTCCAGACATCATATAAGTGATGAGCTCGGGAAAGAAGGATTTATCTTTGAGGTCTTGGTAATGCTCCTCAAGGTGCTCACGTCTAGGGGTCATAAGTTGAAGAGCGAGAAGCTTGTATCCTCGGTTCTCGAAACGTTTGATGATCTCACCAACCAGACCTCGCTGGACGCCGTCAGGCTTAACCATGATATAAGTGGACTCCATTTGAATTATCTTATTAAGATAGAAGAAGAAAGCTTCATTTTGCTCGTCTATATGCTGATTGCACCTTGCTAAAATTATGGTGCCTGCAATTCAAGGATTAGTGTCAGGTTCAAAAAATTAAATAGCCATCGTTAGAATTTCAGTTTTTGACACTTGTCTTATGATTGGGGATTCATTCAGATTCTGGCAGAGCTATGATATCATAGTGTGACGAGTTTTAGGATTGCAGATGGCCATTGGTAAGTTTAGTATTTAATTGGACCAATCGAATCAACTAAATAATTAATTAACCAGCAACCCCATACCCAAAAGCATTTAGTATATCAAATCAACTAAACAATTATATATATTGCATAATATATGTCCTATAGTTGATAATATGTTCAAAAAAATCAAAAACTTTATCTTATAGGGTTGAACAGTTTAGAAATTCACCAATATTTGACAAATTTTTGATTTAATCATTTGAAAAATATTGATTTTTAATCCTGAGTTCTACCTATGATCTTATAATATTCTAGGCTCTGAAAACCCCCTAGAAATGGGCATAAACCCCCACTATTAGATTCCCAATAAAGTAACAAATTATAGAGTTCAAATAAACTTGTGGACATCCCCACTTGAGTTGGGCCCCACTAGTACTAAAGAATTATAAAGTTCAATATACTTTGTATTTTATTTTTAATATGATAAAAATCCTTTGACTGGGTATATAATCCAATAAAACACCTAGGATGAAAGACAATGACTGCTGAACCAACAAACTGGAGAACTCAGAGAATTACTCTGCCATGTTAGTGACTCACTGCATATTACAGCAGAATCTGCTACCACTGCAACAAATTGGTAACCCTGCCAGGGAAATACCTGTAAGGCCTCCCATAATCAGGACATGACTTTACTGCCAATATGGCTCTACACCTGGCAAATGGTGGAAAAGTTTGAAAACAGCCCCATCAATGAATTATTGGAGGTTTGTAACTCATAGGGAGATAACTAAAAAGTGAGTGACTGACAGTAAATTTACAAAGTGCCAAGCTCCTCACAGGTGCTATCAGAAGATGGCACAGTGTCAACCTCCCATTCAACACCTGTACAAATGGCAAAAACGTGCCCATGCTAAGTTTCACATATAGACCACACAATTATACAATAAGTTCTGTCAAATGTGACACAAAGTCTACTGTGGGATCCACCAATGGATGCCACAATTAATTTCTCAGAATGAGAATCTTACTTTTTAATAAAAGTATAAAATAATTTTTTATTATAGTTTTTGTGTTTTTTATTATTATAAGCGGGGCAAAACCAGGAAAAGATCCTTTTCTCATACTAGTTTTTCCTATTTAAACTAGTTCATATTTTGAGACCATCAATATTCAAGGCAAAAGAATGTAAAGCTCAGTTGTCTAAATTAGGTAATATAGGCTTTTGGCCTATCTGATTAAAGATAAAATTTTTGAGGCAAAACCAACCCATGCAGTAATGATTTAATGAATTGTATCCAATCATCAGCAGGTAAAATCTTTTCACCTCAGTGGTGGTCAAACTCATGTGATAATGATTGGTTAATTTTTACCCTATCATTGTCAAGTAGAATCTTTGCACCTCAGCGGTGGTCAGATTTGGATGGTAATGATTGGGTAATTTGGTGGTGGTCAGACTTGGATGGTAATGATTGGCTAATTTTTACCCTATCATCATTGAGTAAAATCTTTGCACCTTGGCGGTGGTTAGATTCAGATGGTAATGATTGGTTAACTTGCACCCAATCATCAATGGGTGAAATCTTCTTGCCTCGTGGAGGTTCATAACCATGCGATATTGTACTCCTTGAATTTGACTGAGAAATTGGAGTAATCCTATTATTAGTATTTACCTTTTTAAGCCGATTTTTGTGATAAATTGTATTTTTCCAATGGTTAGGATTCCACCAAGAATCTGCTAAGGTCTTTTTGTTCTGGGTACTCATAGCATTGATATCCACAATATTATTTGAAGATTGGGCAGATGATGGGCCAATCATAGTAGCAGATTCAGGAGCACTAATACTTCTGAAATTCTTTTCCTTGAATTGAAAAGGAGAATGTCCAACAACTATACTATTATTAAATTGTTTTTGAACAAGTTCAAAGACCTCATAGAACAATGGCACCAGTCTGGCAACCAATGCTGTGATAATATGGATCAACATTTGTTATAATGATTCCTTAACACTAGAAAAACTGTGACAAGATGCAGTCCTCATAGCAAAGCCTTTATGTGCATACTATGCAATCAAAATCTGCTGCCAGTACACATGCCTAGCCATCCCACAGCTAAACAACCTAAAATCAGAAAACTGAGATAGAGGAAGTAGAGCCTGAGGGTAGGACCATCCTAGATTTACAGCTGATCAGTCCTCTCTCTGAGTTCACTGCACAGATAGACATCTTTTCAGAGCAAGTTCACCAACTCACAATACTTGTAAAAGATGACCTCTGCAAAGCAACCTCTGCTGTCACAACTGCAATGGACCTGGACATTATTTCAGGCAGTGTCAGACCCTTACTGGCGCTGTAAAGTGGCCCACCTAGATAAAAGATGTTCCACCAGTATTAACTGAAGAAGTCATGAGGTACCTGCAACCTCAGGATAGGCAAGTTTTGCTTAGTCAGTCCCCTACTAGTACAAAAACCAAACACCTATGCCATATGGGGGAGCGTCAATGGGAAACTACCCACCTTACACATAACCTCATGCATGATTTCTGCCAAATGACCACTATAGAATGGGGATGATACAATACCAGCACCCATACGCTGGTGTCACGGTCAGAAACGTCCCAGTTTCCAATCACCATCTTACCTTAGGTTTGAAGCAATACACACCAAATGTCCAGCATGAGCTGGACTCTTGAGGTAGTAAACCTCAAAGTTAGGGAAATTTGGAGCAAGAAAAAGACAAAATAGGTAAACGAGGCTGCAAACCCTAGAATTAACCTTATTTTATTTATTATCAAATAAAAAGTCGCTGATGAACAGGATCCCAATAATCTGATGCTGTGAACACGCCAAGGAAAAGACAGGATATTTAAGGGAGATCAAACCATGAAAACCCAAGTTTTTGTTGACGTGACAAAAACTTGTTGTGTGCGGATCATCAGGTAAGATAAGGTAAGGGTGGCCTCAAGGCCACCAGAGAAAGAGAGAATGAAAATTACAAATGAAGTTCAGAATTGTGCAGGCTCAACCTTAAATGTTGCCCTTCAAGGGCCTCACCTAAACCATTGATTAGGCTTGCAAGAGGATAATCAATAATTCAGGTGAGGCACAACCCAGCGCCCAAACCCAACAAACACCAAAAATCTTTTTTTAAATGGATCAATTTGGATTTGGAAAATCTGAACCTAAATTGAAATGCAACAAATGGATTAATACCGTCTGTTACATCACCCCCACTAAAGAAGGGCCCCTCCCCAAAGAGTGGCCCCACAGAAGGAGGCCGCCACCATAAGGGCTTCCTGGGGTGAGTTACCTCAAGTCCTGGGAAAATTAGCCTGAAGAAATTCTGGGCCCCTCACGGAAAAAGATAAAGGCAAGAGAAAATCGGGACTGGGCTGCTGGAATCAACCCACCCGGCATGAGGAAGCACGCCCAGCACTTGGCTGTGGTGCGCCTCCCCTCCCACACCCCAGTTGGTAACAGTCTTCATATCCTGACCAGGAAGGCGCTCTCTCCAACTGAAGTGTGGAAGGGGCGCGCAGTCCAGTGTGCTGGACGGCCATCCCCATACCAAATGGACTGTCCATAGGTGAGAGAGCCCTGCTGGGCCAGGTCCCCTCAGTGCCAACTAAATCCCTGGTGGGGGGAAAGGCCCCACCAGAATTTTGTGCCAACAATCGCTTTAGGTCCAGGGTTGGCCATCAGTCACCAGCTCCCTCCGGTGCTGGTTACTCAACAACTGGGACCTGATGTGACCACTTAGGTCAGCCAAACTGGGGATCTGGTGGCGTGCTGGCAGCACATGCAGTTAAGAATAATGTCATAGTTAGAAACATCCCAGTTTCCAATTGTCATCTTACCTTAGGTTTGATGCAATTCATGCCCAACGTCCAGCGTGAGCTGGACGCTTGAGGTAGTAAACCTCAATATTAGGGAAATTCAGAGTGAGAAAAAGACTAAATAGGTAAGCGAGGTTGCAAACCCAGAATTAACCTTATTTTATTTATTATTGAATAAAAAGTTGCTGATGAACAGGATCCCAACAATCTGATGCCGCAAACACACCAAGGAAAAGACAGGATATTCAAGGAAGATCAAACCCCAAAAACCCAAGTTTTTGTTGATGTGACAAAAACTTGTTGTGCGCGGATCATCAGGTAAGATAAGGTAAGGGCAGCCCTGAGGCCACCAGAGAGAAAGAGAGAAATAAAATTCTGAATGAAGTTTGGAATTGCGCAGGCTTGACCTTAAAGGTCGCCCTTCTGGGGCCTCACCTGAGCCCAACAAACACCAAAAATTATTTTTAAACGGCTCAATTTGTATTTAGAAAATCTGAACCCAAATCAAAATGCAACAAACAGATTAATACCGTCTGTTACAGCTGGGCTGCTGCCAGTACAGCCTAAGCTACCCCTCTATTAGATTCAGTTCCACCCATGCAACAAGATATAGAATAGGCCCAACAACTCCTTCAGGTGGAGATGTATCCCTCTAAAAAGCAAACAAGATATATTAACTAAAAATAGCAATTGTTATAATCCAACAAAGAGAATTAAAACTGACAACATATTAACAAAAATCAGAAAGAACATGATGAATTGCATGGTATCCTTATGAAAGAATATGATGAGCCAAGAAGATAGTATAATAATAGTCCCCTCTACTTGATAGAATTTTCCAAGCAGTCCATGGAAATCCTACAGCCCAAACACAAACTAATCAATATAACAGTTGTCCTTAAGTAAACTTATCCAGATCAAAGATAACTGCCATAAAATTTTATGTAGTGCAGCAACTCACTGTGCCAGATCCCAATCCAGCGTCATACCAACCCAAAAGATTATTAGCTAATAAACTCTTGGAAGAGGTGATTATTCCAACACCCCATTGGACATCTGTGCAAGTCCATCCTTACGTTATTTAAAACCTTCATCAAGCCATTAGACTCACCCAGCTTTAAAATGGGGATTTGAAACAAGAATCTTTACTCACCAACACTGGAGCTCTCTGAACAATGGGGTCCCTCTTGGACACACCATTCCAATTTTCATTGACATAGGCTCATCAGCAAGTATTATGTTCAAAAAATAGTTTTAACATTAGCTATAAAGACATTCTTCAAAGTGTAACAATTGACGATTGTACATAAATATCATAAGGTTGAGAACTATGAAATTTGTGTGCATCAATAGTTGCAATTCCGTTATTCTGAGTAGGATTTTCCTATTTGGGTCAATAATGGAATAAAAATTAAATAGAATATTTATTTGATTGGTTGTTCGTTCTAAGGTTCCCCTCCATTTCTCCGCTGAGTTGCCTAAATGCCACCAATTCCAGAGGCTTTTGCACCCCTCATTACCCACAATTTATTTAGCCTTTTTAGGAAGTATTTCAAAGTGAGGTCAGCTCAAATGGACCTCACTTTGAAATTCTATTCTGACTTTGAGTCTACTCCCAATAAAGGCCGCTACTTGCTGGACTTTTTTAATTAATTATGTGTATTTAAGTGAGGTTGGGGGTGCAGATGGCAGTGTGATGAGGAGGAGAGTCAGGGGGTGGATGCGCCAGGATACTTTTGAGAGTGGCATTTTCTTGGTGAGAGGGGAAGGAGCCAGAGTGGCCCAAGGAGACAGAGGCCAGTTGACCACACCTCAGTTGGGTGACCTTAAGGCAACAGAGGCCATAGGGATGCACCTTAGCCTGGGAACCCAAAGCAACAGAAGCTGGTGCATCGCATTGCAGCCCACATGACCAGCAAGGCCATCCATTTGGACAGGATCATTCAGAGTTGGTACAGACACATATGGGGTGGTGGTTTAGGGCTGATGGTGGGCTGGGCCTTGGGAGCCCCATCTGTTACACAAAGTGATATGGTTATCTGATGGATGGGTATAAAAATTCTAAGGCTTTGCTGCCCATTCACAAATATTAACACTCAAAATCAATAACTGCACAAGTTCAGTTTTGTGCAAAATCTTACGTTGTCTGATGATATATGTATGATTGATAAAAGTATGAAGACTATTATCTATAGTTAAATAGATTACTAGTGTTAGGTCTAACGCTTGATTGGTATTCCTCCTCAAAATACTCTAGATGTCCTCAGCAGGATTTATTCCCTTATCCGCCTAACTTGATCCACACTCAGATCTTCATTTATAGCCTATCCTCTGGTGACACACAGTCAGCAATTCCTGCCTCAGCTTGTAACGGGAGGGTTTGCACCAATAAACAACAAACAGATTTGGACAGTAAGATCCATGTTACTGACATACTAAGTACAGGCCTGCAGAAGCCCATCCCCAAACCTGACTGCCATGCCTCATCATTGCCACATATTATTGTACCTCTGTTCCCACGATGCTGCACATCAACAGCAGAGTCTGGGACCAGGAAAGGGCCAAAAACAACGCCAAGACCACGCTGAGCTCACTGGTTGAGCTCATAGTTTTGATCCGATCCACTTATAATTCTTTATAATAAAATTGATACTTTTTGAGAGAACAAATATCCTTTATTTAATTCCATTTTTTCTCATAGAAGACACAACTTCCCTTCAGGGCCGCGGCATCCTCCCCTAAATAGTGCCCTACTAGTATGGAATAAGCCTCTCTTTTGGTTAAGCTCTTTTGAACCTTGACCAAAACATTGTTAACAAAGGTTCCCCATCCCACTGGATCACCATCCACACCGCGTGTAAGCCTATCATCATTCCACGGATGTGATTCAGGTTTGAGATGGCGAATTTTCCCAACTCTGACCTTTCTGAGTTTGATACTCACTGAATCAGGGCCACGTTCAGATCAAACGCCACTCAATCTGAAACAATATACGGATCAGGTGCCTCCTGATACATTACATCATCTCCCCTGTAAAGACCAGAACTCCCAAATCTTCTCTGGGCATTGCGCACAGCCCTCCTTCATTTGCCATGTCGCCTCCTCCACTGGATAGCCATTCCACTTCACCAGCAGTTGCTGTCAGCCTCTCACCCATTTGGCATCCAGTATCCGTTCCACCTTGTATTCTGGCACCTCACCTTCCATAGGATTCAGCAGTCCTGGACTCTCTGTCCCCTCTCCCCTAAATGCTGTAGCTGGGAAGCATGAATCACTGGATGGGCTCTGAAACCTACTGGAAAACTCAACTCAAAAGCGACTTGATTAATGGCTCAGATGATCTGGTATGGTCCTAAATACTTTGGACCCAGCTTTTGACTCTTGACCATTATGGCATAGTTCTTGGCTGCCACCAATACCCAGTCCCCAGGATCAAACGTTGGATCTGGTGCCCTTTGTTGATCTGCCTGTTGTTTCTGCCAGGATACCACCTGATCCAAGATCCTTTGTAACTTCTTCCTAATATCTGACATGGTGCGCAACATCTAATCCACCCCTGACATATGTCACCCATGGATTCACCATTCGATCTGGGGTTGAGTCCATGATTTTCAAAAATGTTGATATTCCCGTTGAGGACTGAGAATGATTGTGTAAGCGAACAGGGCCATATGAACCCACAAAACCCAGTCATCCTGTCGATCAGACATGTAACACTGAAGATACTGTTTGAGTATCTGATTCACTTAACCATTTGTCCATCAGAAGGCAGATGGTAATCCAAGGACTGACCAGGCCTGATTTCCAAATTTACCTGTAGACTCAACCAGAATTTTAAAACAAATTGTAGCCCCTGTTCCAAAATGATCTCCTCAGGTAATACATGTCAGGATAACACCTCATCAATGAAAATCCTCGGTATATCCTTTGTTGAAAAACTCCCAATACATGGGAAGATTTAGCATATTTGTTAAATCTATCTATGACCACCATAACCGCATCCTTCCCCTGAAATTTTGGGAGTACCACTATGAAATCAACACTAATTGAACCTAAGGGGCTTGTGGAGTCAGCAATGTATTCAACTTACCTGATAGTGGTTTTCTCAATGGCTTTGACTTTGCACATACCTAACACTCCCGCACATACTTATGGACATCCTTACAAAGGCCTGGCCACGAATACTCCCACTGCACCAGTTCCATCATCTTCCCCACTCCTGGGTGACTCACCAGCGGATGATCATGAGAAGCTTGGATTACCTCCCACTATAATGATGGGTTAGGCACCCATATGTGCAACTTGTGGTATAGCACCCCCAACCCTCTTCATGAAATCTGCATGGTACCTGTGCGGCTGACCCTCCATCATCTCAGGATTTTAGCTACCAAGGCGAATTTTGCGCTCCTCTGCTTCCAGCGAACTTTCTCCCCCAACACACTTCCCCTATCCTCAATCATCGTAAATTGGTCCAGTTGGAACATTGTAGCTGTGTTGAACTCTTCCAATTCCTCCTTCTCATACACAAAAGCCCAATCTTGATTAAACCAATCTGCCAGAACTTATGAAGCTCCAGGCCTGTACTCCACCCAGAAATCATAGCGGACTAGCTCCACATACCATCTGGCCTGCCGTTTGTTCATCTTTCTGGGTTCAAGATAGTACTCCAAGGCTTTGTGATCCATCTGGATAACAAAAGGATGCAAGGCATAGAGCAGGTGATGTTTCCATTCACGCAAGGATGCCATCACTGCCAACAGTTCCTTATTATATATCAGGTAGTTTTTTTCCATGAGGAGTAACTTACAGTTGAAGTAACACATGGGATGTTCCAAACCGTCTTCCCCTTCCTAGAAGAAGCACCACCTCCACAGCATAATTCAAAGTGTCTGTTTTGACCATGAATGGTTTCCCAGGGTCCAGATGTGCCAGTACAGGTGCAGTAAGTAACTAACCCTTCAGTAATTCGAATTCCTGTGCTTCTTCCTTTCCCCATATGAATGGAATGTCTTGGGTTAAGCATGTAAGTGGTAAGGCCATCTGGGAAAGGTTCTTTACAAACTGATTAAGGAAGTTCAATGTTCCCAAAAAACCTTGCACCCCCGCCTGATCTGTGGGGGCTTTCCATGCTCACACCACCCATAGCTTATCCGGACACACTCCCAATCCATTCCAGAATACCACGTTGACAAGGAACATTACTAAGCTTTATTTGAAATCACATTTGGAGGGCTTCAACCTTAAATCCATATGGCTGATTGCCCCCAAATCTTCCTGGACATGTTGTACATGCTCCTCCTGGGACCTCGAAAATACTAGAATATCATCCATATAAGCAGTGCAGCATTGACTGATCATTTTTCCAAGGACATGGTCGATCATCTACTGGAACACCGCCAGGGCATTCCTCAGCCTGAATGGCATCATGCGATATTAGTACACTCCTAGGTGGCACTTGAACGCTGTGTATTGCTGGTGCTCTGGTCTCACCGGTATCTGATTAAACGTGTCCACAAGGTCAAGCTTTGTAAACATCGTGCATCAGGTAACCATCAGAAGGATATCCTCTAACAGGGGCATTAGATATAGATCAGGCTCTGTGACCATGTTTAAACGTCAGAAATCCACACATGGGCGTAATTTGCCACTTGCTTTTGGCACTAGCAATACAGGAGACACCACCGAAGACATGAAGGGTATAATTAACCCTTTGTCCAACATTTATTCCACATAGACCTCCAATGCTTCTCTGGCCCATTCATTAAGAGCATAGACCGGGCATCACCTGGGAAGCTCTGACCCCTCCTTGAACTAGAATGAAAATGCAAATGAGCCCATATGAGAAAAAGGTGAGCTTCTGATAGGAACAAATACATCAACAAAGTCGCTATATTCAGCTGGTAACTCTACCTCCTGCATCCGCTCAGGAAATCGCCCCCAACCTCCATCTTCCATGTCATCTGAGGTCCAATCTGCAGTGACAAGGTAATCATCTTATGCAACAAACCAATCTATGGCTGGAAATGATGCCACCATCGCATCTCCAGCCCCACAGGATGAGCTAGATTCCTGATTTTTACAGAAACCTTCCTTCAACCAAAACGGGTTATGCCAAATGACAATCAGGGGCTCCAAAAGCCACGATGGGGATCTTCTTGCCACTTCAGCAAATATTAACTCAGGACCCCTTCTCATTTCCAGCTTCAAATGTTCTACTAAGGCAAACTCCACATAATTTTCCTTGGCCCCTGTATCCACTAGGGCCAGCACCTTCTCTGTCTGACCATGCAAGTATAACTCCACTGGAATAAATAACCTAGGATAAAGTGAAGAAGTAGGCTTAGTGTTTGAAGCATTCTCAGATTGCAAATTTGCAGGTAAGGTAGGTTGGGGACTATAGCTCTTCCTGGGTCCCTGGCCTGTTCTTCCCGACTCCTCACTGCTTTCCTAGAGAAATCCCCCATGAATATTCATGAATTTCCAGGGAGATCCCTGCCAACCTCCTCGTCCTCTGCTGGCCACAATGGGTGACTGGACTCTTCCCAGGGACATCAAATCCTCTTACCAGTTATGTGCTAAAGCCAATTGTTTCTCCACTTGCACCGCAAAAGCAATTTCCTCTGCCAACAAACCCTGAACTTTAGCAGTCGCCATGGTGGCCAACATGTCTGCATGCAGCCCTTGTCTGAACATTTGCGATGATTTTGAATCCAAGACTTTCGCTGCTTTTGCCAATGGGTGGAAAATCTAAATCTGCCCATAATCTTTGACCGATCCTCAGCCCTGACATACTTTCAACAAAGCTGACCACTCTTCATCCTGCGCCTCATCCAGACAGGCTTCCCAGTCAATCCAGTTGACACACTAATCCATGGATCTGGGAAGGCGACCTTGCTCCTCAACCAACTCTTACACCCACCTGGCAAGTTCTGGGGGTAGTGCCTCCATGATTTGTGTGATCTGTAACGAGAAAGGGGTCTCCCCACCTGTTGCTTAAGCCAACTGCACCTGAAAATGGATCTGTGACACCACTTGGCGGATCTTCTCCAAAGCTTCCAAGGGCAAAGCAGCCTGACCTTTTGGAGATGTAGGTCCTCCCTGGCATTCCTTCATCTTAATGGATCTCAAACCACACACTTGAATCACCTATTATTACAAACATAAGCGAGAAACTCACCATCACCACCGTCAACACATGGAGGTACCATTCCTCCCCTCCCAGAGCCACCACCTCTTCTTGGGGCCCCCACAAGACTGACAGAAAATATTTGAGTTGCGTCTAATGTGATGGGTGGGTTTGCGCCAATACACAATGAACAAATTGGGCAGTAAGAGCCATGTTACTGACCATACTAGGTACAGGCCTGCAGAAGCCCATCCCTGAACCTGACCGCCATGTATCATCCTTGCCATATATTCTTGTACCACTGTTCCCATGACGCTGCACATCAACAGCAGAGTCTGGGACCAGGAAAGGGCTGGGAACGACGCCAACGCCACACTGAGATCACTGGGTGAGCTCAGTTTCAATCTAATCTGCTTATAATTCTTTAAAATAAAATTAATATATTTGTATTGAGCAAAAATCCTTTATTTGATTTCCATTTTTCCTTGTAGAAGATGCAACTGCCCTTCAGGGCCGCGACGTCCTCCTCTAAATAGTGCCCTGCTAGTATAGAATAAGCCTCTTTTGGTTGAGCTCTTTCAAACCCAGACAAACACATCATTAGCAAAGGTTCCCCATCCCATTGGATCACCATCCACACCGCGTGTAAGCCTATCATCATTCCAAGGATGTGATTCAGGTTTGAGATGGCGAATTTTCCCACCTCTGACCTTCCTGAGTTCGATATTTGTTAAATAAGGGCCACATTTAGAATGAACACCACTCAATCTGAAACAATGCATGAATCAGGTGCCTCCTGATTCATTACATAGCTCAGCTTCTCTTCTCTAGATCCTCAACCCTTAATAGCTATTCTAAAAGAGTCTCCAATTAAAGAACACAGCAATAATTTTCTTGAAGATGAATATAACTAATAATGAATTCTGCTAAACTATATTTTACTAATTATCGTTTTTAAGTGAATTCTTATGGGAATTTATGGTGGAAATTCAGCACTAATCCTTGGTTGGTGCCTCAGTGATGAAACGGTAGCTGTTGCCAGTGAACTACCCTTCATTGTCTCATCAGCTTTGGTCTTCCCCATCCTGGCTAAGATTCTGTCATCAGACATCCTCAAGACCTAAAATGAAAAGAGTTAGAAAATGTGTCTCTAACATTTTATACTCAATCCCAGCAAACCAACCATATTTGGCAAGTGACCTGATTAGGTAATGGAACTTGTTACCCATTATGGTAGGTCATGAACCAACTGATCGATCTGCTAGTTGCAGGTGGCATCACTTGCCTTGCAACTTGATCCTTAAATTCCCAATAAGTCAGTGATGAAACCTGATTAATCCCAATTGGTACACAAGATAGTTAATCATCATTAAAGATCAGATGCCCCCATTTCATTGGCAACTCTACCGAATGTGATCTTATGCAGTTACATAGATCATTCCCCAATGGGTATGAACCAGGCAAATTACCTAAAATCCCCCAAACATTGTTAACTCAAAATTGGGGTCAACCAATATTTAATTCACTCACTATAGGGAATTACCCTCTAGCAATCCATGGTAATCTAGATGGCTGGAAAGGTGGGAAAAAATCCCAACACATCCCCCTCTTGCCTAGATTTCCAGTAAGGATAGGATTGGGACAGGAGAATACTGCCTCAGACACCAGGTCAAATATTTCTTGGATTCTAGCGGAGCACAGTCAATCTGCACTCAACGCTGCTCAGGAGAACCTTTGGCATGCGGCTCTCTTCCTCTTACTCCTCACTACTGCCTACTTAGAGCGCAGTCCCCATGACCTTCTGTAATGCCAGGCTGATCAATTTACTTGTGATGGTACTGATCCTGGGATCCAGTTTCCCCCATCAGGGCATATGACCCACTGTCATATTCAGGATTCTTGGTATTGCATCTAGATTTCCTGATCTTCCTACTTGTCCTCAACAGAAAATTCTTGACATTGATGTTCATTTTGTGGCACAATTAAAAATGCTCATTTATATTTTCTCTTGTTATTTTCTTATTATAACTTCATGGCTCATATCATTAATAATTCTTCTCTGAAGAGCTTATCTCATTATGTTGAGATTAGTTTCTACAAAATTAGAGCTTAATTGATTCCAGAGTGCATAATATCAACTATTATAAAAGTCCAAAATCCCCCTCTTGTCTAGCTCATATGTTGAATTCAGAATCTTGGTACCAACAACTGCTTGACAGCATGTCTGACAAAGATGGTCAGCTCTTCCAACTGATGAGTTGATCTGCATGACAAAACCTCTTCTATGGTCTCCCCAGGACTCATACTCCCAGACAAGTACCCATAGCCAGTCCTTCCATGGAATTACCAGAACTGGTATCCAACCCCAAAAACCAGGTTAGCAATCATCTCAAATGACTTGCGACCAATCCTCCCTCTTTTGTCGATTCCTGAGTTAGATATCAAAACTCTCATGGATTCAGCTCCATTTGCAGATACTCCTACAATAATTGTCAAACCTCCTGAAGTAATGCCCTCCGCTCATGATCAATCATTCCATGCCAGATCTGACTTGCTTCTGAAGTTCCTTTTCTGACTCAGCCAGTTTTACAAACCAGCTGTTCTGTCAACCAAACTAGCTATTAGAAACTGCAAAAATTTCAAAACTCCCCTATGCAGAATTGAGGACCTGAATAACTGAGGCTATATTTGTAGCTCTATACCCCTCCAAACTTGAAAACATCATAGACCAAGACGTTGCAGCCTATGTCCTTTGCTTTGCTGGCCATGTATTCAAAGTTGGATCACAAAGCTTCCAGCCTCTCCCAGCTTCCATATCTCATTCTACTTTCACTTCCAAGAAGCTTGTAGTCATCATCTGCAGGATGCCATCCACTCCTTACACAACTATCTCATTTCTGGCACATCCCATCGGTACCTTCCCCTGATAGCTTTGATTGGGGGCATTATAGGGCAACCCCTGCCTAGTATCCCTTGATCCATGCCGGCTCATATGTCCAATGTTTTGACAAATCCCATTGGCAAGTGCTCAAGACCAATCTTCTTGCTATGGTGCCATATCAAGATTTCTCAGGGTTATTCACTGACTGCCTCTTCTTGTTCTGTTGCTTCCCTCCCCAATATGGGGTATCACGTTTGGCATGTGCTGACATTTCTATCTCTCTTCCCCTAGTCTCATTCTCATAGGGATCTGCCTCCACTCAGTGAACTTGGCTTCAAGTAGGTCTAGCCCTTGCTAGCGTCTGATATCTCACAGATTTTGACAGTATGTTCACTCCTATTGTGATACATCCTCCTTCCCCCAAGAGGCGACATAGGTGGAATCATCTCTGAGTTGAGGATAACCAATAAGGAGTTATAAAAATATACCTTTTTTCTGTGGATTTTTGATAATTTTTTCACTATTGATTTTTTTGTCTTTTTTATTTTTCTTTTTTATATGAGACTTGACCTTCATTTGGTTCAGCGGTCCATTTTTTTATTTATTCCCCCAAATTGGTTCCTAGGTATACTTTAGACCTACCCTTTTACCGCTCAAAGTCACTTTTGAGCGATTTTAAATTTAAGTTTTATTTATCCACAGCCGTCTGCCCAAATCTATTCTTTGATGTCCTTGGCTCCGCCGCCTGCCACCCCAGTGTGGGGCAGCAGTGCACCCCCACCTAGCGTTTTCCGCCCTGTGGGCAAGCATGTTTGGATGGGCTCAAACAGCCCGCCCACTGCTTCCAACCAATTTGTCCCCCATGGGACTTAGCGCTCCACCTGGCGCGCGTCCACCCTTCTCGCCCCCATCCTCTCGCCCTCCCTCGCTCCGCCATTCGCTATTGCCTCAGAGTGGACTATGGGCGTTTCTTCCCATATGCTGATAAGGCAATTATTGACCTAGCCACTGCGGCCTTTGCGCCAGCTGGCTTTATAGACTTCCGCCCTTTTAAGGGCTACTTTGACGTTGGGTTCCAATCTGAGGAGGATGCTGAAGCGGCAGCACAAACTCCTCTAATTTATAAAAAAACACCATTTCCACAACCCGTACTCGCCTCCCTTCAGATACCACACTGGTGGTATCCTTTGCAAATCTCCCATCCCACCTTTCACCCCAGGTTTTGTATGACCAGTTGGTCGCAGGGCTCATGGCTTATGGCACTCAGCCCAACCTCATCTTTGCCATACCATCTGGTGCAGAGCGCCTTGCTGCTCCTCATGCAACAGCCACCATCATACCACATACCCTACCATAGCCCAACAAATACCACCCCGCGCTAGTGTGGCTGCAGCGCCTGATCATTTCTTTTGGGCTCAGGTCGATAATGGTAGGCAGATTTGTTCCCTCTGCTTTGGCCTCGACCATGAAAAAAAAGTGTGCCCTCAGGCCAAGTCCGCTGCTGCGGCTTCTGAGCCCCCTCTGGAGGTTCAGTATGGGGCACTTTGCTGCCCCCTCCCACCCTCCAATCTTGTTCAGTGGGCCCACATGGAAAATCAGCCCCCCAAACCTCCAGCCTCACTCTCCCACCTAAATCTACCCCAGCCAATCAGAGCAATGCTTGGACCACCATTGGCACCCAAGCAGCCGCCCATTCGCCAAATCCCACCCACCCAAATTTGAACGCCACTATTCCAGTGAACCAAAATCCATGGGATCTATTGGCTGAAACTGACAAATCAGGTAATGTCCTCATTATTAAGCATACATATCAACCTCTCTGCCAAGGCAATTAATGGTTGGGCAGAATTTTTCCTTCCCAACTTCGATGAAACCCCTAACCCTCGCCATTTTGCTCCTCTGCCCAATACAGCCCCCTTCCAAAGTGACCACTAGCTCGCCTTAGCTGCGGTGGCCTCTCCTCAGTGCCCAAAAATATGCACCGCGGTGGCCCAGTTAGTGGCTCAGCTCCAGCATGGCTTGCCCACCCTCTTCTTCCCCCTGACTTCCCTGAATATCCCTGAAGTGACATCTTGAATTTTTTTTTGATGATGCTGAAGTTGCTGTTATGAATGTTGCAATGCTTGCATCATTCAACCCCTCAGCCAAAATCACCTGCCACAGTATCTCCCTTTTCACCCAACTTCCTGAAGCCCGCAAAGAAGCTGAAGTTCTCCTCACAGCTCTTGTTGAATCACTTTCCCATCATTATCTTGATGCAGAAGAGGAAAACTCGTACTACGCTGACCTCCACCCCCACTATGCGGATGCCCCAACGCCCTGGCTCTCTGCTCTGATCAGGTACTGTAACCAACATCCCTTGATTGAGGCGGGTCTTTCTGAAAACGAACCCCCGACCCCTCCTCACCCTCTGCCATGGTGGGTTAGCAGTTTCTGCTTCCCACTTGGTTAGTAGTTTTGTTTTGTTGTTTTGAGTGTTGTGATTTGATACTGTCCATCCCCTGGTCGGCGTACCTTAGATAAATTGAATATACTTTAGACCTACCAGTTTTCTATGGTTCAGAGGTCTTATTTTTTAAAACTTGACCATCTAGTTTGGTTCAGTGGTCCTTTTTTGGACTTAACCAAATCATCAGAACATAACTATATTAATGGTTTAGTGGTCCCTTGGGAACACTTTTTTCATTATCATTTTTTTGTTGATCCACTGCTTTAAGTACTTAGCATGGACTCAATTTACTATCCTTCCATCCAATAGGTTCTTGATGGAATAGGCATCCATCGCCATCTTGGCAAAAATCTTGAATGGACCTGACCACAACACATCTAATCTGTTTCTTCTCCTGAAATCATGTATATCTCAATAAGCAACTCTTTTGCCTATTCAGTATTCTTTTATGGCTGATTAGTTCTTATCATCCATCATTTTTGCTATGATCCTTTTCTTTAAGGTTATATTAAATTCTTTCAATTGCATTTAGATCAAGATATCTAAAAATCAGTTTAGGTACTGCTCAGCACTCACCCTGATGTAGATTACACTACCAAATATAAAATTGGTGGCAACACGGCCTTCCTTCCATATAACAACTCAGACAGCAATTTTCCCGTTGCTGTATTATGACTTATGTTGTATGCAAACGTCACATAACTATGATATGTTTTCCATGCAGAAGTTCTTCCTGAGACCAGCTTCCTCAGCGTCATGGCCAGGGTTCCATTGAACCGTTCTACCAGTCCATTTGTCTCCAGCTGGTAAGGTAAAGACATGACTTCTCTGATCCCCATTACTTCATTCAGTTGTGGGATCACATGAGACGTGAAATTCGTTCCATTATCACTCAACAAAACTTGTGGGCATCCATGTCGATATACTACTTGATATAGGATAAGCCATGAAGTGCTTGTAGTTTCTACTTTTCCAGGGCCTTCATTTTGACCCATCTCATCAGATAGTTGATTGCAATTATGATGTATTTGACTTTCCCAGTATTCATGGTTAATGGTACCATCACATCAATGGACACTGTATGCCAAAGCAAATTCTGGGGAAGACCAGTCAATATCCAGTCATGATCTTTTGAGGCTTATGCAACTGGCACTCCACACAACAAGCCAGATAATCAACTACATTGTAGTTGATGGACTCTTAGTAATATAACTGGTGAATGTGATTAGTCATCTTCCTTAGGCTTCCATGCCCGACAACCTTATGTGTGGCTTGAATAATAGCTGCTTGTTCTGATGGCTTTTAAAATAGTAATTATTTCCCATAAGTAGTCTTAAAAACTTGTCCATTCATGGTATCAGTGTTTTCCATCACTTTTTGAAGCGCACCTTGGATTTCTTGGGGCTCGTTTCCAATTTTTCCTATGATCATTCTCTAGAATAGCTCATCTGCCTGCTGATTTACCAGTTGGACCATTAGTAACCTTGATAAACCATCCGCGTTCTGATGAGAAGCTCCATCTTGGTGGACTATCTCATAGTCGTAATCCTGTAGCTTTAATGCCAATTGGGACAGTCATCCTTCCAGTTCTCTTAAATTGTGTAGCCAATGCATTGGAAAGTGGTCTGTCACCACTTTGAAGTGCGTTCCATGAATATACACTTGAAACTGTTTATAGGTGTAAATGACCACAAGGCATTCACGCTCAGTAACAGTGTAATTCCTCTCAGCTGCTGATAGTGTCAGCTCATTTATGCAACCAGATGTTTGTCCCTGAGTTCATCCACTTGGCTCAAGATGGCATTGATCGCTGTTAATGAAGCATAGGCTGTATTATAAATTTTCAGTAAAAATTTGGATATTTCAATATTAGAGAATCTATCAAATACCGGCGTAATTCATTAAAAGAACTCTGAGCCTCTTCAATCAAAATTAGTCCTTTTTTCAGATCCTTTAATAAATGGTAGAGGGGCTCAGCAATTCTTGCAAAATACTGATTGAATTGTAAATAGTATCTTACCATTCCAAGGAATGCTTGAATATCTCAAACACTCTTTGTTATAGCCATTCATTCTATGGCTTCAATTTTCTGGGCTTGTGGCTGCAGTCCATTAGAGATGATTATATATCCCAGATAATCTAACTCTTTCTTGAAGAAGTGGCACTTCCTCAGCTTGATCTTCAGGTTAGCCATGGATAATCACTTAAAAACTTCCTCCAAGTGGTGTAAATAGTAAGTGAATGTCCTACTGAACACATTTAAAAACATTCAAGTACACCAGGACGCACAACAACTTCAATCACTCAGTATAGCATCCATGGCCCTCTGGAACGTCGCAGGCACATTGCATAGACCTTGGGGTATCCTCATCAGTTGATAAAGCCCCTGAGAGGTGATAATTGCACAATTCTCTTGGTCTTCTATTGAAAATCAATCTGTCACTATCCTGATATTATATCCATTGCAGAGAAATACTTCAATTCCCCCAATTGATCTAGTGCATCTTTAATTCTTGGTAGTGGGTACAAATCCTTCTTCATAATCTTATTCAGATTCTGATAATTGATCACCACCCAATTAGAGCCATCCCTCTTCTTCACAATAAGGTTAAAACTCAATTAGGGACTTGATGATAGAACTAGAAGCCCAGGCTTCACTAGTTTAATAACTTCTTCCTCCACTACCACTTCAGCCACCTTCAACTGTCAATTGGTCTCTGATTTATTGGAAAATTTTACCCAGTATAGACTTTGTGGATTACATTCCTCATGCATTCCAAATCATGGTTGTCCTGGGTGAATACTTCCTGATAGTGTTATGTGCACATGACATAATAGTGGTGACTAACCCCAAAGACAAGGCTGGGCGCCAGGAGGCCCAAAGGGTGAAGCTGCAGGCCCTTCCTGACCTGAGGCACACCCTGGATCAACGCTGGGTTTGGGCAAAATATTCCCAGTTTGGCTTAGTGGTGCTAAATGCTCAGCCCCCGACGACGAGCCAGGCGTTAAAATGAATGATCTACCAAATGAATGCAGATGGTTCAATTCGGTTTAATGAGGAGAGGGGCTTTGAAAACCTTTCCATTTTTGAAATAATGCAAATTGGGTCAAATCCAACTTCAATTGATCACTCAAGTGAAGTCAGTTTTGGACTATTCAACTAACTTGGATGGCAGTGTCACCCTATTGGTGATTCAGTGCTTGGGCCCTGTTGAGTCTTAGCAATTTGGTATGTATCCGCTAAAGAGTTTTTTATACAGGGTTTCCCCCATTGACCAATTAGAATGGTCGATATGATGATCGCCAGTTCCTCAATACACTTTTAACCACTTAATTTTTATAGTAAACACAGGAGCAATTTACCAATCACTTCTTTATTAAAAATATATCTTCAGAGGATCCTTCCTTTGTCCATTGTCTTCCTCTTTCTTCTTTCTTCACTTAACCAAGAAAACCCCTCCAGTCCCCTCATTTCACTGATATCCCAGCTACCTCTGCCAGTACCAGCTCTTCCTCTTAGTTTATTTATGTCGCCATCTTTTATTGGTTTTCGGCGTATTATTCTTTAATTATTTATTGCCTTGATTTGAGGCAATCCAAAACCCTTTCATCAGATGTTGACATCGCCTTATCACCCTATTTTGAAGGCAAACCAATAAGACCTGTTATAACCCATTATCGCCTTATCCTAAAGTGACCAATCACTTATAGCTCTGAATTATCCTCGGCGGATTCTGCCCATTGATCCTTCAGCAGAATCCTCCATTGATCCGTGTGGTCTTAATAGTGGCTTGTCATCCAGTCATATAAATTCTCAACTGGCCCACTGTGGCATAACTCCTATTCCCCCATTTAAGCTTAAATCCATTTTCCTTGACCAACATTCCTTGTTGGTTGATTTACCAAATAAAAAATACCCTGTCTTACCATTTTATTATGTTATTTTGAACAATCCTGTGCACAGACCCCTTTGAGGAAGTCTCAAGACCCATCAAAATTACCATGTTGAACACAATATGATTATCACCTTGTGCACTGTTGATTCGTCCAGGTCCCCTCCAACCTGGGTCATTTGCCACTTCTCTCAATGTGCACCACATTGTTTTTATCTGGTTGTTCATAGCATTTCTTTACTTATATTATTATTGCTCCAGCACACTATGCTGTGCAATGATTAATTTCATTCTAACAGCTAGTTCCCTGGCATTGAAATTGTGCACTGAGCACCGCCACTCTGGGAACTGGAGAGTTATAGGCACTCTCCTAACATTAGTCGACCAACCAGCTTTTTTTATGTGCATGAACTTTTTCTGTGTGGACCTTTTCTGAAGTGGAAACAGTGGGCGCCAGCTGTAGGCTTTGGCTCTTGTTAGCGCACCGCTGTTTCCTCTTTTGCCCAAAGATTGGAGCAACTCAGCGTTATTATGGTTGTCTCCAACTGGAAGGTATCCACCCTTCGTGTTTGTACCTGATGGATTTTGATGCTTCAATGTCTGAAAGTTGTAATTCCTCAACTTTCCGCCAGATTAATCAATTTCCTTTCCAATAAATGACTTTGCCTTCAACAGCGCGTTCAGATGATGCTGGCAGAATTGGCGCAGATGGGCCTGGGGTTCTTGACCTTGTATAACGTCAGGCGTTCCATTGCAATTAAGGGAATAGGGTCATTTGCATCGGAAAGCGCGTTTTATAATGATAATACTATCCAATCCTCTGAGCCGTTTCTTAGCTATTATGGCTTGGATGTGAACCCTATTCCAGTATATCAAATAACCCTTGAGAACCCTCGTTTGACCTCTACAGTGATCTGGGGCACTCAGGAGGCAGAGAAAGCACTCCTTTTAGATACAATAAAGTATATGCACCTGCAGAAGGCATGGCGGGGTATGTGGCCTCAGTATTAAGAGTGGCCAACTATTCCTCCCCCTTTTTTGATGCCAGAACATACTATGATGGCATATAGCTTTTCTCTCTTGTTGCAATCACTTTTGCAACAACATTCAATTCAAATTTGGTAAAAAGTTAGTATAATCTCACTGAGGAGAATAGTTGATACCCATGTCAGGGAGCAGTTGGGCGAGTAAGATCAAGGGCACAGGTGTTGGCCCCACGGCATCCAAAGTTTGCAAACGCCCCAGTGAACCCGGAGGAATAGATAAACTTAACAAAAAACTGGCAGTAACCATTTCCCCGGAAATTTTAGCTTGGCAAGCGCGATGCAACCAGTACATCAATACGCCACACTCCCAACCGCTCTCATCGGTGGAACATGGAGTGCAGGTATTCCTGGATATTCAGCAGATGGCGCTTATGGAAAAGTTTTGTGGGGATAACACACTCATTTCCCAAACGTGGTGTATGTCGCACCTCATTCCATGACATGCGGTTGGCTGGATCTAGGCTTTGAGAGAAAGGAAGTGGCAGATGAAGCCGCAATGGTGCACATTGTAGTAGACCTCCCGGATGGTCAATGGGTCATCAAAACTAAGCACACCCAATGGGCAAAATTGAATCAAATTTTTGTCACTTTTGACTTTCTGCCCACTATGGTCAAATGCACCATACTTGAACAACACCTGAAGGCTGGGATCACCATATATGGCAAAACACAATCCCTCAAAATGCAGCGCTTTATGCTAATGCCAAACCTGTGCACCAGCAAAGCAATTGCAGTCCTAACCCCAGCCGAGGGGATAGTGAAGAATCTAACCTAAATCCCGCATACTGCTTTTGTCAACATTGAGGGGCATGCCACCCACCCTTTCAGGGTCACCGTGGACAGCGCACCTCCCATCTGCACTTTCTGTAGCGCTTTTGGCCACAAGGCCCACACCTGCCCCGCCAAGGAGGGCATTACATATCAAGAGTTTCCCTCAGATTCAATGGGTGGAGGTGAAGCCCACTATGAACCGACTGCCAATACAAAGGCAGCCTTCCTGTGGGGAGCTCAGGGATGCTACATACTAGTGAAGCCAATATCCTCTCAAGAGCGGAAGAAGGCTAAACAGGCCCGCAAGGCAGCGGCCAAGGAGGCGGCCAAGACTGCTTCTGCTATCCCGCCCTCCCAGCTCCAGGAGGACATTGAGACTTTTGTGGCAGAAGCAGCTTGTGAATCCCTCAACCAATCAGATGGGACGCCCAAGCCAATTGGGACCCCCAAGCTGATCACTCTCTGGGCGAGTTGTTTCACCTGACCAATGCACTAAAGCATCAATTGAGACCAAATTGGTCTCTAACTTTCCTGCTGACATTCTACTTCCAAGCGTTGGTGCATTGCATATGCACGCACCACAAAAATCTCATCCTGTAGAAGGGAAAAAAGTGAAGTATAAAGCCAACGCATACCCAACTGCTAAAGCTACCCATTCCAACAATTACACAGTAGCATCACATACCTGGGGCGCCATCAAGCGCCATAAGAAAATGTGGAGGCTGAAGGGCTCAGGTGCCCTTTCCCTTGCACCTAAGGTGCAATGGGGGAGCCTTTACTTTAGGGATGTTGAACATTGCCAGAATCAAGGACTTGCCATCCGGGGCTAGGAAACTGAGTTTTTTACAACGAAATTTACTCGTGGATATCCTGGCCAATCAGGAGACCCACTGTCCACGCAGTTCTGAGGAAACATGGAAACCCATGCTCCTCCCTTCCCTCTCCTTCTGGTCCAAGCACTGTGGGGTGCTGGTTCAAAAGAACAATAACTTTAATTTTTATCATCTGAATCCTTCCTTAGTGGCCGCATCATCATAGTCACTTTTTCGTGGGATGACAAAGTGCACACTATCATCAACATTTACACCCCGACCTGTGCGTGAAAAAATTGTTAATTTTTATTGTCAGTAAATTTATTCTGTTGCCCCTGACCCTTTTGTTGTTGGTGACATGAACTGTTGGTTGAGCCCATCCACTAATCGCTGGCCTTTATCACCTTCACCACCACAAGGACACGTAGAACTTCAATTTCTCAAGGCCACCCTAAGGTTGGTCAATGATTTGCCGTGTCATGCTCCACTTCTCGAAAATATGTTGCACCCCCACATCCACAACAGCCAGTTAAGGTCCATGTCCCGCATCGACCTTATCCTCAAGCTGTTGAAATTTTTACCCAAATTCCCCAATTCACCACAACAAAGATCGATTTCTCTGACCACAGGATGGTTTTGATATCCTTCCATTTATCCAACCCAGCATCTCAGGCTCTGAGTTGGTACAAACTTCGCCCAGCTGAAATTGTGTCACAAAGATTTTCCTCATGGATGGAATCCATGACCATGGCTCCAGAGTTTATTGCACCATATTGTGCTGATCCAATATCCACTTGGCCTGCCTTCAAGGCGAACACAATATTCCAGGCTCGCCACCTTTCCTCTCACCACTCATGATCTGCCTCGGCATTCATTTTGCGCGCTCTGGCAGAGTTGGCCTACCTGGAGTCCAACGTCCCAGCCGCGGGATACAGCCCAGCTTGGGGTTGCAAGTGGGAGGAAGTAGCTGCCCACCTTAACACTCTAGAGAGACAACACAAGCATTGGGTTTGTGTTCAATAAAAAGCTAAAAACATTATAGCAGGTGACACATGCTCCGCTGTCTTTTTTCAAAATTCTTTGCACCACGCCAGAGCTTGACCTTCACACAGGTGCAAAGGCCAGACAATTCTGTAGCGGATACACCAGCCAAAGTGCGATTGAGATACAAAGCTATTAATCCAAATTGTACTGATCAGACCCAATTACGACATCCAAAATGGAAAATTTTCTCAATAGTGCACACATCTGCACTGTTTCCCATTTCCTGGAGTTGATGAATTTGATTACATGGGACAAACTCTGGTCCGCCATCCGTGGTGCAATGTATAGGAAATGCCCAGGCCCAGATGGCATTCCTTATGAGTTCTATAAGAAGTATTTCAAGGATTTATCCCCACTGTTGCTTTCCTCTCTTAACCAGAGAATTTGGAAACGCGCCTCCTACCAGGAGGGCAAGAGGTCTACACCATTACGCTATTCAAAAAGGGATAAGCTAGACTTGGCCAACTGGCGCCCCATTTCTCTCACCAACACTGATACTAAACTTTTTACTAAAATCATGGCTAACCGTCTAGGGATTGTTGCCTCTGCTCTCATCTCCCCAGAACAATCTGGTTTCATACCCAGTAGGTCGATTTGGGACAACATACACACTGTGGCCAACGCCTGTTAGTCCACAGCCTCTGGTGCTCTTTTATTTTTAGATCAACAGAAGGCCTATGATAGAGTTAACTGGGATTACCTCAGGGCCTGCCTCCACCAATTCCGCCTACCCCCTCGCTTCATCGATTGGGTGATGCTGCTAATGGAATCTGCCACAATGGCTGTGCGTGGCCCTGGCTTTCTCACGGGTGTAGTCCGCCCTCAAAGGGGCCAACGCCAAGGGGACCCTCTCAGACCACTCTTGTATAACTTCAGCCTTGACCCACTTCTTTTTAACGTGAATGCCCGCCTTACTGGGGTCCATGTGCAAGGCCAAGCCCCAGTCAAAATGTTGGCATTTGCTGATGACTGCGTAGTTGGGGTGTCTAACAATCATAATGCACGCGCGCTTAAAGCTCTTATCCAGGTTTACTCCAGAGTAAGTAATGCTGCACTCAACGCCTCCAAAACCGAATTCATTCTCCTTGGTCAGTGTCAAGCACGCTGGGCCCCAGTGCCTTGTTTCTGATCCTCCCCATCAGCTAGCGCAAACGTTGGCTTACACTGCCCACCCCACAACGCCCCGCTTGTGCTCCCCTTTGTGCCGCGCCCTACCGTTGGGCCAGTCCGCCATTTGGGGGTGTGGTCGGAGGCAGTCAGGTACGCCTTAATGGTGATGGAAAACCATATTATGGACAACGTGACAAAACGCATAGCCTCCCTCATAGCCCGTCATACTTACCTTACTGGCAGGGTTGTACTAGCCAACTCTCTAAGCTCCTCCCCAAAGTATGGTTTGGGGCCCACGTCATCGCTTTCTCCCCAAGCTTCTTAAATCACTGTATGCCCTTCTGCAAGGGTGGATTAGGTTGGTCCGCCCACCGCCAGTGCGACTGGAGGTCATGTTTGGCCCTCGCCATAGTGGAGGTATGGGCTTGCTCAACTTTGAGGCTCATGCTGCCAAAATACTTGGCACCTGGATCACTGCCGTCATCAACCCTACTGTTTCAGCCCAACACTGGTCACGCGCAGCCCGCTCCAATTTCTCCCACGCCCTGGGCCTCCCCAACCTGTCCCACCCACACTCTCTGTTAAAATATCTAGCTTCCCATCTGTTGGCAGCAGGCCATATGGGACAACACCCCACTTCAAACGGATCCTCCTCTCCATGCGGAGCACTGAGTGTGGGATTTGTATTTGTGGGCACACAGACCAGAGGGGACGCCCCTCTCCTCAGTTTACCCAGGAGGTACAAGGACTTCCCATTCTGAACGGATTGATACCCATGAGGCCCCAACCTTGTCCAGGATGGACTACCTGGATATGATCGACATCCCCTATCCCCTTGATACCCAGAAAGCCATTTGGAAGTACACCCACGACCTTCTTCTGCAGCCTCATATCCGTTCCTATGTGTGGCACTGCTTAAGATGGGTGTACTATACTGCTGAACGCTCTAACGCTTTGCACTCATCCTGTGTCATGTGTGGCTAGTATGGAACGCTGTTTCATCGCCTGGAAAAGTGCCATCCATCTAAAGCGATATGGCATGAGGTACAACGTCTACTTTGCCAGGATCAGACACAGCCCTTCAGTTTGTATAGGGATATGCTTGCTTTATCAATGGCCTCCCCTCTCCCACCCTCTCTTTATGCCTTGGTGGTCACAATCGCCATGTGGACTATCCACACGATTGTCTTGGATGCCATCTCAGGATCCACTCACACCTTCCAAGAAGCTGTCCGCCGGTTCCAGTCGCACTTAGTGGACCACTTTCAAGTGTGGATGTTTGGATCCTCCCCACATCGCCGCCAGTTGGTCTTGTCCTGGTTCCTAGTTTGGTTCATCAATTTTGACCCTTACTACACACGTTCTCAGTAGTGGTGCCTTCCCCTATACACGTGACCCCCTCCCAGTAGTGGCGTTCCCGCTAGCAACAGGAGACAGCATTAGCTTCTCTAAGGTGCCCTCCTCTTACGTGTGTTTCGTTTTCTTTGGTGTCTTATCAGAAGTGTTCATCCCATGGTCAGCCTTCCCCGCAATAAATTTTATATTTAAAAATACTCTGATGGCTTGCTTGAGCCAGCGGAAGAAATCTTTGGTGAGGTGTTGTCATTGTCTACAATAAAAAAACCATTCGGGTTTTTTCTACTGACTGCTATCCTCTCCTCCCCTTAGGGAAACTTTGCACCAGTATTTTGGTAGATACTGGCGCCTCTGGAAACTTTATGGATAAGTACCTAGCCGACTACCTTGTACTGAGCTACTTTACAGGTGATTTGGTTAGGGGAGGGGAGTCCCAATGTATTCCCACTCTGAAGATCATTGGGACATTGGACTATCAGGTTGGCAAGTACCACTTGTCTGATCACTTCAGTGAAGTCAAAAACCTCCTGTTCCCTATCATTTTAGGTGTGGATTGGTGGCGAAAGTTTGACGTTAGAACCAACCTGAAGGAGAATACCCTGTCTCTCTCCATGAATAATGGTCGCACAATCATTATGCCTTTGTCAGAAGAAAACGCCCCAGGAAAATTGCCCCACTGGCCCCACCCTCTCCCTTTTCGCCTTGCCTCAATGCAGAAGCCCTCAGTGGAAATTCCTATACCTTCTTGCTTGAAGGGTTTGGAATCCTCTTTTGATGATGCATCTGCCAATACGCTCCCTGAGCACTCCAAGTTTGATTGTGACTTCAAGCTCACGGTGGATCTGGTGCATATCTCTTCCCCTATTTACCCATTGACTGTCCGGGAGGAGGAGGCGTTGGATGTGTGGGTGAAGGAAAAGTTATCCAAAGGCGCGATTATTCAGCGTACCTCCCCTGTGTGCTCCCCCTATAAACTTTGTGGAGAAGTCTGATGGTACTTTACAGTCCTAGGTAGACTATGGTAACATCATTACGTTACTATAACAGACCTCCATCCCATCCCTTTAGATTCACAGATTTCACGCTATGTGGAGAAGGCGAAGGTCTTCTCCAAGCTATATTGCCTCAATGCGTTCAATCAGATCCGTATTAAAAAGGACAAGAGTGGTTGACTGCATTTCATACCAGAAAAGGGATCTTCCAGTTTCGGGTCATGCCCTTTGGGTTTAAGAATGCCCCTGCTATCTTTCAACGCCACATTGATGCAGCGTTGAGGGACCTGTTAGGGGTATGCGCGGTCGCCTACATGGATGATATCCTTGTGTTTTTCCCAGATCAGGAGTCCCATGCAGTCCACCTTCGTCAAGTAGTGGAGCGGTTAAAGGCAGCCAGCTACGTTGAAAATAACCAAATGTGAGTTCTTCAAGTCCCAGGTCACGTTTTTGGGCAACGTCATGTTTGACCAGGGACACATGATAACTCCAGACAAGGAGAAGGCGATTCGTGAGTGGCCTACCCCCACCTCAGTCAAGGAATTAAGGAGCTTTTTGGGGACGTGTACGTTCCTCAAGAAGTTTACTCCCAATCTGTCTGAGGTGGCGGCACCTTATACAAGGCTAGTGTTGCCATGGTGCTTCAGTGGTCCCCATTTTGGAGGATGCTTTCCAAGCAGTGAAGTGCACCCTGTTGTTCACTACTGTTCTTTGCCATGTTGACCCTTCAAAGGAGTTCATTGTGTAAACGACGCCTCCAACTTCGCCATAGCGGCCGCCTTGTTACAAGGAGGCGAAGATGGGATTGAGCATCCAGTGGAATATTTTTCTAGGAAAATGTCTTTGCCAGAGTTGAATTACGCCGTTTATGATAAGGAGTTACTGACAGTGGTGGAGGCGCTGATTTATTGGCGTCATTACTTGAATGGCTCACCCAACCTTTCCAGGTACATACAGACCACCGCGCCTTAATGTACTACCGCGCTCCTCATGTCTTAACCCCACGGCAGACCCAGTGGCATGTGACCCTTGCCCAATTCGCATTCGCATATGAGTTCACTAAGGGCAAGGATAATGGATTGGTGGATTCTTTGAGCTGCAACCCTGCTTTAGCACCCAATCCCAAGGAGGTAGAAGTTTACAACACCCAGGTGATGATTCCTCCAAGCAAACTTCTGCCTCAACGACCCTCTCCCCTGGCCAACGGGCCAGCACTTGCACCTCTGCAAAACGCGTAGGAATATGGTATGTTCAGGAAGATAGTCCTTTCTCAACCGCTGGCAGCGGAATATACGTTACTTGATAAGTGCTAGTTGAATTAAGGGGATATCTTCAGGGGCTATTACATGAAGGATGAGATGGTGTGGTTTCAGAGGCACCTATGGGTTCCTGCTGGACCACTTCGCCTAGAAATCATCAGGGACCATCATGATGGACTTGCCATTGGTCATCTTGGTAAAGCGAAGACATTAGAGTTAATCTGGCGCACATACAATTGGAAGGGCTTTCCTGTTCAGGTGAGGCGGTAATTCAAGGAATGTTTAGTCTGCAAACAAATGAAGCAAAATTGTCAACCTTTAGCGGGGTTGTTGGTACCTGTCCAGAAAGCTGAAGAGCCCTGGACTTCCCTATTGGTGGATTTTATTGTAGAACTACCTGTCTCAGATGGTTACGATGCCATCATGGTGGTGGTGGACCAGTTTATAAAGTTCGCCCACTTCATTCCTTGCAGGACTACAGTAATCGCGGCTGGGATGGCCAGGCTTTTCGTCATGCAAATTTTTGCACTCCATGGAGTTCCACAAGAGATAATCAGTGACCAGGGGCCCCAGTTTACCTCTGTCTTTTGGGAAGAGTTGTGTACGACTCTTCAAATTCGCCCTTGACGTTCAACTGCCTATCATCCCCAATAAGATGGGCAGACTGAACGAGTGAACCAGTGCTTGGAACAGTTTCTGCGGTGTTACATTGCTGCAGATCATTTAGATTGGGCTTCTCACCTTCCCATGGCCCAGTTTAGCTACAACAATACCTTGCACTTTTTTTTTGGCTGTTCCACATTTTTCGCCAGCTATGGCTTTAACCCCGCCTTTAACATGGAGCCCAGCTGTGGGTCAAAGGTTGAAGCGGTGGTGGACTTTGCCAAGACAATCAAGAAGGTCCACCAGGGAGTTTCCACGTACTTGGAGGCGGCTATGCAGGTATATAAGGAGAATGCTGATGGGAAGCGCCGAGTGGGTCCTGCATACAAGGAAGGGGATCTCGTGATGCTTGATGCTCGTAACATCCCAATCAAGCAGCCATGTAAGGCTGGGACCAAGAGGATTGGCCCCTACTGCGTTGTTAGAAAGGTGGGCCATGCCTCATACCAGCTAGATCTCCCCCTCATTCCAGATCTTCTCTGTGTTTCATAAGAGCAAACTGAAGTTGTTTAAGCCCCCAACAGAGACTCCTGAGGCCTATCTCGTGGATGGGGTGCTAGAGTGTGAGTTGGAAGAAATAGTTGCCTCTCGCCACGTTAAATGAAGACTCAAATACCTGGTATCCTGGAAGGGCTTTGATGCTGCAGAGAACAGTTGGGTTCCAGCACGCGACTGTGTGCATGCCCAAGATCTGATTGACGCCTTCCACCAGCGTTTTCCCCAGGCTGCTGGGTCCCAACTTAAACTGACCGTCGCTGCCATGATGTTTTCCCCTGCCAACAAGAACTTTTCCCTTGCGCAAGCCCCTGGAGGGGGTTGAGCCCCGTCGGGAGGAGAGGGTAATGTTATGTGCACATGACATAATAGTGGGGACCAACCCCAAAGACAAGGCTGGGCGCCAGGAGGCCCAGAGGGTGAAGCTGCAGGCCCTTCCTGACCTGAGGCACACCCTGGACCAACGCTGGGTTCAGGCAAAATATGCCCATGTTGGGACTAGTGGTGTGCTAAACGCCCAGCCTTGATGTCAAGCCAGGCGTTAAAACGAACAATATACCTAATGAACATGGATGGTTCAATTCAGTTTGTCAAGGAGCAGGGTTTTGAAACCTGTTCCATTTTTGAAATAACGCGCTTGGGTTAAATCCAACTTCAACTGATCATTCGAGTGAATTCAGTTTTGGCCTATTCAACTAACTCAGATGGCAGTGTCACCCTATTGGTGAGTTGGTGCTTGGGTCCACTGCGTCATAATCCCTATTCCCCCACTTGAGGTTAAATCCATTTTCCTTGACCAACATTCCTTGTTGGTTGACTTCCCAAATAAAAATACCAAGTTTTACCATTTTACTATGTTATTTCTAACAATCATGTGTGCAGACCCCTTTGAGGAGGTCTCGCGCTCCATCAAAATTACCATGTTAAACACAATATGATTATCACCTTGTGGACTGTTGGTTCATCCAGGTCTCCTCCAACCTGGGTCATTTGCCACTTATCTCAATGTGCACCGCATCGTTTTTATCTGGTTGTTCATAACATATCTTTGCTTATATTATTATTGCTCCAGCACACTCTGCTGTGCAATAATTAGTTTCATTCCAATGGCTAGTTCCCTGGAGTTGGGCTTGTGCACCAAGCACCGCCACGCTGGGAACTGGAGAGTTATAGGCACTCTCCTAACAGATACTTGTTGAATAGCTCAAGCGCTTCCTCCTGCTGTCTGTCAGTCAGATCAGCGAGTTTCTCTCAAAGAAACTAATAAATTGATACTTTCAGTCACCCCTGCCAGTATTCCATTTCATCAAGGGTCCCAAAATTGTGAAATTTTCTCAATTTAGTTGTCAGGATTAGATAAACAGATGTGCCAATCTGATTTTTCTAAATCTTCATTGGGTTTTCACTCAAATTTGTCAAAAGAACATAAATTTTTTCATGGCCTGGTATAATTATTTCAGGAGCCACCCAAGTCTCTACTCTGGACTTCTTCCAGGGGCTTCCAACCTCTACATACAGCAGCTCAGGTATCTCTAATGTCAACCTCATGTCAACTTACATCTGGGATCCTAGCGGTATGGTTCTTGAATTTATAATTCTCAACGGAATACTTCTTTTTTCTAGGATCTCCATCGGCCTTTCTCATCACTTCCAGCCAACTAATTGGTATCAAATTGGGATAATGCTGTCAATGTAGATCAGATTGATGAATTTATTTCTCCTAATCAGTGGATATTCCCCATATTTCTGATAAACTAATGGTAATATCTGACCCAATATGGCTAACATATTGTCCTTGAAGTTACATTTAACTCTGTATTTTAGTAGAAACTCCATCCCAATCAGAATATCATAATTTTGGTTGGCCAAACTATTGCTGGGGCGGATACCACTAAGGATCCAAATTGAAGTGGTAGAGCACTATATGCTCCACAGGAGATGATGGTTTTTGGCCTGGCTGTCCCATATTCTTTCTTGTGTTTTAAATCAGGTGGGATCCTCATCTTCTTCACCAGCTTGATCAAAACAATGTAGATGGGCTCTCCACTTTCAACTATTGCTTTCACACATACTCAATTAACTAGTATATCTATATATGTACATTCAGAGTTTATAAAATGTATTTACTGAGTGTATAGCGGTATTATTTGCCAAATTAAGGGTGTGAATTATCTGCGCTGATAGATCAGGAAACAATACCTTGATTGCACTAAGGTTATAGACAGGTTGGGACCATCTAGTACTAAAAAAAGGTTATAAACAGGTTCGACTCATCTAACTTGACTTTGGTCAATTTATTCCAGATTCTCTGCAGCTTGAATCTTGTTTGCCAGTTGCCACACATACAGACAAGCAACTTTCTTAATTATGTTGGGGTTGATCCACTTCGCTCCAGATCTGGTTACTGTGTTCAAAACTAGATTGCCCACTTGATATAGTTGATCCTGCGCATCATCATTTGACAAAAAGATCACTAATGTTAATTTCTTCTTGCATAATATTGGAGGGAACGGGGTTTTATGCAGCTCTAAACTGTTCCCCATCTAGGCCGTGGGCCCTTTTTCTGACTCATGTGTGGGTTTAGACTCTTTTGCTTGTACCACATTGGTCTGTTCCTTAAACTTCTTGCAGTGCATAGCGAAGTGTCAATTTCCTACACACTGGTAA
This sequence comes from Massospora cicadina, assembly GCA_022478985.1. Lineage (NCBI taxonomy): Eukaryota > Fungi > Entomophthoromycota > Entomophthoromycetes > Entomophthorales > Entomophthoraceae > Massospora > Massospora cicadina. The sequence continues at coordinate 219,973 of JAKSZP010010539.1, read as the reverse complement.
CAGCGCTTTTCTTTCTTATTGATCCTCTTGAATTCTTCAGTCTTATTTCCTAGCACGGTTTGATTATTTGACTCTTTAGCGTCCTCACTCCCCTTTGTAGGATTCTTAATTTGTACTGGATTTAGTATAAAACTTCTATTCAGAGCATCAAAGTTAGCTCCTAATATTTTCAAATGATCCACCATCTGCAAGGTGGTAATCTCCTTTTCAAACACGAAAGACATCATTTGATGCAAATCATGATAGGGCCAAAGGGTTGTTTGCAGCGCAAACCGTTCATCAAAATCATCCAGCACTTTTTGCAACATTTAAAAGCTGCAAATCTTGGTAGAAACAATTGGCAAAACTCAATAATAATTCAGCCTTCTGAAATTGAATTCCCATGAATTCTTGCTTGAGCTTCAACATGCATGTGGGATTTCCAAATTCTTTTATAATAGCCTCATTGGCCTCTGAGTATGTCCAGCTGTCCCCCTCTAGATGGGCAACACTAGGTTCTGACAATTGGTATCTAAGAAATTCATCACCATCAAAGCCTTTTTATGATTACCGTAAGTAAACATTGTCATTTCAAATAATCAGAAAAATGTAGGAGCGTTATCCTGATGGAAAGTAGGTAACTTTGGTGTAGCTTTAAATTCCTCTAAAGTTTCTCTAAACAACACTCTTGATTCAGTTACTTAACCAATTTGAGGAGTAATTTTGGGAGTCATATCTGAAATGGCTATGAAGGCGGGAGGCATATTTTATGGTATATTCATTTTTCCAACTGGAGTTCTCAGGGCCTCTCTTTGATGTCAGTCGCCACATATGGCTCACATTCACATTTGTGAGGCTTCAACTCATTGACTTGCTTAATCAGCTGCTCTATATCTGCACTGAATAATTAAGTCTAGGGAAACGTCCCCTTTGCGTAGATTGGGCGATTTTTCCATTCCTGAACAAGAAGGGTCCTAAGAGGGCGGCTGTACCCCTCATCACCCAGGGCGACCTCGCCCAGATGGTAAACAAGCACTGGGTAACAGACCTCCATCTTAAGGTTCATGTCCCAGTACCTGCACTCACCTCAGCTGAACTTGTCCACCAAATTGAGGAAATCTGCGCCAAGATTACCAAATCAAAGTTGAAAGGTCTGAAACTGATGGGAATAAAGACTGACAATTGGAAAAGATATAGTCAAAGAAAGACAAGTATCAAATTATTGGCCAGAATCACTAACGGTTTGATACAGCCAGCAGTTCGATTGTGAATGCCAAGCACCCCTCAAATTTTCAGGAGGATCCCCAATGCACAGATGGTATCTTTGGGAACTATTGCAGAAAATTTGAAACCTCTATCTAATGAATTGGGAGTTGTGGCCAACGTAACTCATTTGACTGAATGAACACCCCAGTGACTGGGCACGGGTGGGTTGGGCATCAAACCCATTTTTCAACCAATTGGGACTGTCCATATGTGGGGAGCCTGGGAAATTTCTGTTGCTCATCAGGCCAGACACTGTCATACCAACTGACAAAAACGCATTTGAGCCTCAGTCCAGGCGTTAAAGGTCAAACTGATAGTGACTTAGCCCGCCACCAAATCCTTAAATGTCAGTTTAAATTGAAATTATCAGCCCACTCCCCCAAAAAATTTGTTGGGTTAGGTCAAATTTGAGGGTCCCAATCCCTGCTTTGACCCATTACCAATCTAACACTATGTAATCAGTTGCATTGCACTGAGAGAATTGTTAGTCATTTTTTTAATCTATCTTTCCAATAAAATTTTTATATAATTCAAGTTCTTATGCTTAAGGCTAAATCGCCTTTTCTGCCAGCATTCCAACACCCCTTGGTGTTTATGGCCATGTCCATCTGGTACTTTGTTAGGTGTCTATATTTGATTATGGCTCATGTAAACTTTTTGGAGGAACTCCTTCCTAGTTACATAGCCATCATACCAGTAGCAGTGCCACTGGCATTCAAGTTTGCCGTTTGGGTGCTTCAGCACTCAGGCTGGCAGGCCGGTCTAAAAATAGTATGCTGTTTGCCTGACATAATTAACCAACCATCATTCCTAACCATTTCCGCCTTTATTGGTGATATTGACGTAGCAATGGTCCTTTTTTCTCAGCTGAACCAGGTTGTAAAGAAATTGTAATCTGGCCATGATAGTCTAGTACCTCTCAAATTGCCTGAACCACATCCTATAGTTGCCACGGCCATCGTGCCCATGTCAGTATGTTCTGGCATTCTGACTTGCAATGTGTTTACTCCCACTATGAACCTAGTAGTTTCCCCCAATCCTAATACCATCTCTTCTATATTGTCGGATTTGACTTCAGCAGCTAATAAAGAGAATCTTGCCTACTTTTATTGCCCATGAAGATTAGTATCAGATCCCACCACATCTCCTTCAGTACTTTGGTGGATACTGGAGCCGCTGGTAATTTTATGAGTGTTGAGCTAGCCCAACAATTGGAGCTAGACCTGGACGTAGGTCCTTTAGTGATGGTTTCTTCAGCCTCCCAGACCTCATATCTAGTTCATCAGCCGGGTCCTTTCTTAGTATATCATTTTAGCTTTTGCAATTAGTTTTCAGCGATGCCAAACTTGGTGTTTCCAGTTATCCTGGGTGTCAGATGGTGGCATTGGCAACATGTTAAGATTCACCTGGAGTCAAATATGTTGCCATTTGTCAATGATTAAACGGAGGGAGAATTTCCTTTAGTCAATACCCTTAGGAAACACAAGGCTGCAGCTCCATCACTTCCCTCATTTCCCCTGCAGGCCTTCTGTCTGATTTTCTTGATGAATTGATGCACTATAAAAGTATTTTTAATTCCAAAAAAGTGGACCATCTTCCCCCACAAAAAATTTAACTTGGATTCTGAACAATGGTGCAATTGGTGAACATCAACTGCCCCTTGTATCCACACACAGCAGAGGAGGAGGCATTTTTAACACTTGGTTAGACGATATGTTTAAGAAAGGGTGGTTGTTTAAGAGACGTCACCAATTGCCTCTCCCATCATTTTTGCTAAGAAGGCCAATGGTTCCCTCCATCCCTGCATGGCTTATGGACAACTAAATAAAAATTACAGTGAGCGATCCCAACCCTTTGCCCCTGGAGCAAACTATCAGTCAAGCGATCACTAAGTCTCATGTGTTCTCCAAGCTTGATCTTGTTAATGCCTTCAACCAAATATAGGTAATGGAGGGTCAAGAGTGGCTTACCGCGATAAAAACCAAATGAGTTATTTTTCAATTCCACGTAATGCCCTTTGGGTTGAAGAATGCGCACACTACGTTTCAAATAATGAGTGACAGTGTACTGGGCGACCTCCAGTTTACTTGCGCGGTTGCATATATTGATGACATCTTGGTTCACTCCCCAACTCCTGAACAACACACTAAAGACTTGGAAGCAGTCATGGCTGCTTTGCACAAGGCGTGCTTGTCCATCAAGCTTTCAAAATGTGAGTTCTATAAGGAGGAAGTTACCTTTCTCAAGAACCTACTCCCAAAGATGGTTATGCAATGCCTCTCAACAAGTAGGACGCCATCTGTGAATGGCCAACTCCAACAACTCAGAAATAATTATGGAGTTTCTTGGGCACCATTATTTTCCTGAAGAAATTTTTCTCGGGCCTTTTCCACTTAGCTGCTCTGCTCCACCCCCTCACGGGTAAAAATGTTCTTTTTCATTGGACACCCAAGTGCCATCAGGCGTTTGAGTCAATCATAGAGGTGTTTTTATCTCCCCCGTCCTAAACACGTGGATCCCTCCAAACTGTATATCATTGCTTGCAATGTCTCATCTGTGGCAGTGGGGGTGGTTCTGCTCCAGGAGCACAATGGCTTGGAACATCTGGTCACCTACTTTTCCCAAATTTTTTCCTCCACTGAGCAATCATGAGCCATCTACGATAAGGAGTTGGCAGCCATAGCATGGGCGTTACTTCATTGGCGGTATCTGTTACAGGGTGCCCAGTGTGAGTTAACTGTGCATATGGACCACCATGCGCTTCTATATTTCTGTAAACCATAAAAATTGGCACATTGTCAAGCTTGTACCTATTTTGATTTTTGCAGCTTCAATTTTAAATACGCATTTGTAAAAGGTGCACTAAATGTGCTTCACAATCTACTTAGCCACAGCCCAGCTCATTGCCCCATGGACTCAGATGAAGTGGACCTGGTTACCATGATCCCTACTACCCAAATTTTATCTAGTGCACCACCCGTGATCATGGAAGTAGACTTGGCTCCCAATGCCCCAATTATTTTACAGGTTTTAGCAGCTCAAATGACCTTCCCCAAAGGAGTGGAGTTACTAAACCAATTGTCACTTCAAACTCACAAACATTTCTTATATCCTTGATGGAAGGTCTCATTTATTTTTGGTCACAGGTTTGGGTTCCCCCTCTCTTCAGAGCGGAGGTGTTTTGGGCACATCTTGACCCTCCCACAATCAGCCACCTGGGTAATAAGAAATGTACTGAGTTGATCATGAGGACTTTTAATTGGGCGAACTTATCAAAGGAAGTACCTGGATGGATCACCGATTGTGTTACTTGCGCATGAGCCAAGTCAGATTAATCAGGAAGGAAGGGTCTTCTTCACCCTTTACAACAGGCAGAAGGTCCATGGACATCAGTTTCTGTAGATTTTAGTGTTGAACTTCCCTGTTATAATGGATTTACAGTGGTTATGGTGGTGGTTGATCAGTTTACTAAATTTTCCTTATTTATCCCATGCTCTTCCACAATTATGTCAGAAGAAACTGCTCGTCTCCTTGTACGCCATGTGTTCTCTATGTTGGGTCTCCCACAGGAGATCATCAGTGACCATGGACACCAGTTTACAGCGCGTTTCTGGAATGAGCTTTTATTCATCTTGAAAATTACCCCCTGCCATTCCACTGCATATCATCCCCAGTCTGACGGACAAACCAAGAAGGTCCACAAAATTTTGGAACAGTATTTGCGCTTCTATGCGGCGGCTGCACAATATACATGGTCCAATGACTCTCCCTCACCCAATTTGGCTATAATAACGGAACTCATGCCTCTATGGGGTTTTCTCCCTATGAAGCGACGTTAGGATATGTTCCCTCATTTTTGGTTGGTTCCTGCTTGCGTCCAGAGGTCCCTGCTGCCGCAGATCACGTTGAGCACATTTATTCTACTCAGTCCTTAGTGCAAGAGAATCTCACAAAGGCTATCTATGATTATAAACAGTTTGCAGATCAAAAATGGCTTCTTGGTCATGATATAGTTGTGAGCTCATATGTTATGTTGGATACGCGCCATTTGCGGATGAAGGTACCTTTCTGGAAGTTTGTAAGCAAGCTTTCAGGTCCCCATCTGGTGGAGGAAGTCTTGGGCAATGGTGCTTTCCAGTTAAAGCTGCAAGCTCATTGGAAACAGCACCCCATCTTCCACGTATCTCAGTTGTCCCCATTCAAGGGGATCATTCTAGCTGATCTGGAGCCAATAGTGATTGAGGACGCAGAAGAAGCCAGGTGGAAAAATCTTAGCATCCCGCAAATCATGGCAGTTGATTCAGTATCTCGTCATGAGGAAGGGTTATCCAGCCTATGAGAACAGTTGGGTCATGGCTTTTGATTGCACAAATTTCATGGAACTGGTCGAGACGTTCCATGAGTCCCATCCAGAGCTCCCTGCCCCCCCCAAAGTTGCGACCTTGATGGCAATCAAGTTGCCCAAGACGCACAAAAATATAGCCCTTATGCAGTTTCCCGGTGGTGGTGCCCTTCCCTTGGCAAAAGGAAAGGGTAATGTAAGTCCAGAAAAACGTCCCCTTTGCATAGATCAGGCAATTTTCCCATTCCTGAACAAGAAGGGTCCTAAGAGGGCGGCTGTAACCCTCATCACCCAGGGCGACATCGCCCACATGGTAAATGAGCACTGGGTAACAGCCTCGCTCTTAAGATTCCTCTCCCAGTACCTGCACTCACCTCAGCTGAATTTGCCCACCAAATTGAGGAAATCTGCGTCAATATTACCAAATCAAAGTTGAAAGGTCCAAAACAGATGGGAATAAAGCTTGACAATCAGAAAACATATAGTCAAAGAGGGACAAGTATCAAATTATTTACTGGAATCAATGACAGTTTGATACAGCCAGCATATCAATTGTAGATGCCAAGCACCCCTCAAAATTGATGGGGATGTTCCCCAATGTGCAGATGGTATCATCAGGAAACATTGAAGACAATTCAAAATCCCTATCCAAAGAATTGGGAGTTTCAGCCAACATAAATCATTTGACTGAATGAACACCCCATTGAATGGGCATGGGTGGGCTAGGCATCCCAAAGCCATTTTCAACCAATTGGGACTGCCCGTATGTGGGGTGGCCTTGGGAAATTCCCATTGCTCATCTGGCCAAATGCCATTGCACCAACTGACAAAAACGCATTTGAGCCTAAGTCCAGGCGTTCAAGATCAAACTAATAGTGACTTATCCCGCCACCAAATCCTTAAATGTCAGTTTAAATTGAAATTAACAGCCCACTCCCCCAAAAAATACGTTGGGTTAGGTCAAATTTGAGGGTCCCAATCCCTGCTTTGACCCATTACCAATCTAACACTATGTGATCAGTTGCATTGCACTGAGAGAATTGTTGGTCAATTTTTTAATCTATCTTTCCAATAAAATTTTTATATAATTCAAGTTCTTATGCTTAAGGCTAAATCGCCTTTTCTGCCAGCATTCCAACGCCCCTTGGTGTTTTTGGCCATGTCCATTTGGTAGTTTACTTGGTATATATTCAATTATGGCTCATGTAAACGATTTTGGTAAAACTCCTTCCTAGTTTCATAACCATCATACCAGCAGCAGTGTCACTTCCATTTGCATTTGCCGTTTGGGTGCTTCAGCACTCAGGCTGACAGGCCAGTCTAAAAATAACTTACTGTTTGCTTGACAGAATGCCTGTAATCAAATGTGATCCACTTCATGCTCCATTTCCAAGAATAATACAAATTAAAATAAACCTCCTTCATTTTTCAATAAAGATATTATTTTTCCTATTAATTAATTGCTGAAACTAGCAACATTTTCGACTCCTTCCTCAATCTTGGTAACTCTCTCCTCCAAGGCAGCAAATTCTTGATGATCCGCAGAATTTAAGGCGTTCTTGTTGACAATTGCCAACTCCATCCAGAGTTTTCTTAACTCATCCTTGTAAACATCTTGCCCTAATGTATCTTACTCAACTAAAACCCCTGTAGTGAGCACAAATTGTTAAAAAGCTAGGGGCTTCTCTGCTCATTCATAGCTATTAACCCCTAAAATTGATAACTGCACAAGTTCAGTTTTGTGCAATCCTCGCGTTGTCTGATGATATATGTATGATTGATGGTAGTATGAAGACTATCCATAGTTGAATATATCACTAGTGTTAGGTCCAACGCTTGATTGGTATTCCTCCTCAAAATACTCTAGATGTCCTCAGTAGGGAATTATTCCCATATCCGCCCAACTTGATCCACACTCAGATCCTCATTTATGGCCTATCCTCTGGTGACACACAGTCAGCAATTCCTGTCTCAGATCAGCTTCTCTTCTCTAGATCCTCAACCCTTACTAGTTATTCTAAAGAGTCTCCAATTAAAGCACACAGCAATAGTTTTCTTGAAGATAAATAGAACTAATAATGAATTCTGCTAAAGTATATTTTACTAATTATCGTTTTTAAGTAAATTTCTAGGGGTATTTATAGTGAGAATCTAGTGCCAAAACATTATTTGGTGGCTCAGCCATGAAACAGCAGCTGTTGCCATTGAACAACCCTTCATTGTCTCATCAGCAATGGTCTTCCCCATCCTGGCTAGGATTCTGTCATCAGACATCCTCAAGACCTAAAATGTAAAGAGTCAGAAAACGTGTCCCTAACGTTTTCTAATTGATCCTAGTGAACCAACCATATTTGACAAGCGACCTGCTTAGGTAATGGGAATTGTTACCCATTAGGCAGGCCATGAACCAACTGATAAATTCTCTAGTTGCAGATGGCATCACTCGCCTTGCAACTTGCTCCTTAAATTTTCAATTGGTCAGTGATGAAACCTGATCGATCTCAATCAGTACACCTGATAGTTAATCATCAATCAACTATCATATGCCCCTATTTCGTTGGCAACTCTGCCTGATGAGATCTTAAGCATTTACATAGATCATTCCCCAATGGATATGAACCAAGCAAATTACCTAAAATCCCCCAAAAATTGTTAACCCAAAATTGGGGTCAACTAATATCTAATTCACTCACTATAGGGAATTCTCCCCTAGCAACCCATGGTAATCTAGATAGCTGGAAATCTGGGAAAAAGTTCCCAACAATGGGGAACTCAGCAAGCTTGTAGTGGTCAAGTGTTTGACCTCCCAGTGAAGTACCAGGTAAATTCTGCTATATCAATGTGGTAATTTTTGATTACATTCACTTCCAGTAATTGCTTTCCCAACAGGCACTAAAAGAGTTTATAATCCTGCAACCTTTAAATCAGATCAATGTGTTATGAAATTTATAAAATGGAATGAAACTCCTGACATTTACTATTTCAACCTGTAGAATTCAGCTGATGCCCCAAAGCAGCTGTCTATCTGTAAGGTGATTTTCTAGAAAGATTAGTGCTCTAACTCATTTGGACAGTCAACAAAGGGAGATATACATGCTCTGCAGACAATTCAACTTGCTTTTTCACCACAATGGTGTTAGATAGTTTTATGAATGACTAGTTAATATGAATGTTTCAGTGCCAGATAGTTTAAGTATTACTGATGTCAAACAATTAAACAGATAATTTCTCCCTATAATTTCAGAATTTGGGATGTTGGTTAGTTGGGTGTAATTTTGCCAGCCAATTGCCTAGTTTGATATTATTTAGTGTTATAAAAATATTAATTGTTTTAGGTTTGGCGGATTCCTAGTTTGATGCCAGCTCCAAAATTGTGGATGATTGTAAGAATTTCCGGCAGAAAGCTGATACATTTGTATCAATTATCTGACAATGATTTTTGCTGACTTAAATCCGAGCTTGGAGGAATCTTATCCAATGCTAACTGCCATGAAAGATGATTGTGGGATTTTCTGGCGGAAAGCCAAAGTATTCATTATCAATCGTTTAATTATGAATTCACTGCCTAATTTGGAGTACCAGCAACTTATTCTGAGGATGCTTAAAGTATTTCTTTTTATAGTAATTTATATATGGCTGACCAGTGACTTGTGTTGATTATGAGTCGACCTAATATATGATGAAAAGGATGAGCAAATAAGAAGGGAATTGGTAACATGGATGACTTATGATTGGATGTAGTTCTGGCTTTGTGGCCAATGTGCTGTGAATAGGTGCAGTAGCCTAGTGTATAATAGTTGTCATTCCCTTTCAATAAAGATCTCTCTTTCTTCCACTTTCTTATTTTTTTGAAGTAGAAAAAGCCACTAAAGTGGATAGGGGTGGGACTGGAGATCCCTGAAGTAGGCGTGGTGCGACGTGCCTGGAGTGGCTGCTGCTACCAGCTCCATATATTATCCCTATGAGGAACCAACAGGAACCTAGTCAACCAGCCACCAAGGATGATGTACTGATGGCATCAGCCATGAGGGTGGTGCATCGCAGAGTGCCATAGCTGCCCAGGATGGGGGATGGACTCGCCAGGGCACACCCAAGAGAGGCTGGCAATTGGTCATGATGGTGGTGCAACGTGGGAGTGCCATGGTTGCCCAGGATGGGGGATAAACTCGCTGAGGCACACCCAAGAGGGAACATGAGGCTAAGGTGAAGTTGTTGGTCTGCTGAGTTGGTGGGTTGGACGTGGATTTGTAGGGGTTTGGTATGCCAATGAAGCCAAAACAGAAAAGGTCAGCCAGTCTCCATAAATGATTGGCTTGGCACACTAGTGAAGCCCACTGTTCAGAAAAGTAATTTTTCTGACAACTGACTTCCCCTGCATAATCCTTGGAAGAATTGTTTAGATCGGAGTAGTAATTTTACTCCTAGCACTCAGTTAAATAAATTGGATATAGTTAATTTAGATACACCAAACTCCTAGAGGAATAGGTGAAATGACATCAAAATTTGTTCCTGCACTAAATTAAATTTAGAGCTACCACTTAAAGGAAAACAACCCCCTTTTATAGACCTGAAGGGGAGCCAGCACGCCAACCTAAGCTTTCTTAATTTTAGAGGCCAACTAACAGCTCAGAGGTCTACTACATGCAGATTAGGCTCAGACAACCTTTGCTAACATTACAACCACTCTCTCTTAGAAAATGCTCCTCAGATGCTACCCCTTGGTGCATCATTTGCTAGGTTAACTTGTTCATGCTCTTGGCAAAAATCTTGACACTCTTGGAAATTTTTGACTTACGTTGGCCTTTATGACACAAAACCTTTTCAACCTCTTCTTTTGCATTATCAAAACCAAGGTATCCTTGACAGAGTGTCTGCTTAAGAATCAGGTTAGTCTCAGACTATATACTGGTGATTATCAGATTTGTAAATCCCAGACTGTTTACTAACAATTACTAACTTGATATAACACAAGACATAACAAAAAAATAAACTTAAGATTTTGTAAAAAAGGTTCTTCATTAGAATAAAAGATAAAGTTATTTATACTTCAGGGGGATTTAATATGAAATGAATGAGATATTATAGGATATTTGGGAATTTATGGTTCAATATTGAGGATTTTTTAAGATCCTCTAGTCAGATGGCGTCTGACTGCCGCTTTTGTCTCTTCACTCATCTGAACTAATTCCTGTATGCATGAGATCCATCTCATGGCAGTTACCCATAAACCTGGATATTCAGTGGCGTTTGTTCTATGCCCCACTTCTGGGTTCTGGGACAATGTTGCTTCAGTCAAAAAGTAATTAATTACAAAAATTGGTAATACGCATCTCAACTTTGAGTTCAAGTGATGGCGCTCCCACAAAGCGCATCACATTGTGGCTTTGAGTCACTCTGGAAATTGGACGACAGCCTGATTTGGTGATATGCTCATTTGAACTTCTGATGCTTTTGCTGGTGTAATTTTGTTTGCTCATTGGAGCATCATCTTCAGAATGCAAATTATTTCAACCTCCCAAAGGTATAAAAGGCAGTTGATTTTCATAGAAAATTTAGAAAGCGTCATCATCCTCATAAAATAGATTTTCCAAGGCGGCAGGATAGGAATTTCCTTGTAAGATATCATGAAGGATTGAAAAATATTTAGATTTTCATCACCTATAAAAGTGCTTTTATTGACCCTGTCAGGGCAAAGCCTGACATGAAAGATACCCCTTATATATCAGTTTTTATTGGTAGAATATATGATATATGTAAACATCTTAAACAATCAAAGATGATAGCAAAGTCAAATAGCAGATGAATAATGAGTCAGACGAGTTAAAACAAGACTATTGATTTCAAATCGAACATTGGAACACCTGGGGCCAGGTCTTAATAGTCCTAACTAGGCAGTTGACTACTAGTCTAAGCTTTGGTTATCTAAGACAGAAAGAGCCTAAAGAATCTAAAGCTAGATAAGAATCAAGTAAGCCCTAAAGCTAGTTCAATTAGTCTGAAAAGTAAATATGAGCTAAATATTTCTAGAATTATTCCTTGCAGTCAATAAAGTTAAGATGCTTCTAAATATTTCTTGATTTACTTGCTTTTGATCCTTAGTAAAGTACAAGGAGCTTTATTATCAAGCATATATCAATTAAACAACTCTGAGAATCCAAATATTTCCTCTAACTCAATTTCACAATTACACACTGTCACAGGTATCTTGGCCCTAACAGGGGTTGGTCTAGCTGAAGCTCTACAACCTATATTAGGGCCCAAAAGACCTCTATTCATAGCTTTTATATTGTTATCCGCATCCTTCCCTTGCTATACTGGACTCTTAGCTCAGGCATGGCAAGTTCACGAGTTGCTATCAGACTGGGTTAAAGATATTCCAGTCCCTGACAGCCCCATCTGCGATGGCCTGGTTATCATTACTGCCAACAGTTTGGGGGCTGATTATACTAATTTCACTGGTTAAATCTGACCAGTATCATCACATGCAGTCTCATCTGTGACAAAGGGGTTCCAAAAATTGAAAATATTTACCCACCAATCAGCTCCTAGGACTTCTAGTAATCAGCTGAGATGAAAATAATTTATAGGTGCCTGATTGGATAGATTATATCAAGTTGTTACTTCAGGTTTTCATCATCTCTACTGTCACCCAAGCACCAAAAATTAAATTTTATGGGGTGAAGAGATTATCATGAGCTCTGATAGGCTATATCATCATGTAGCCTAATTGAGCTAACCTCTGCCTATCCCAAATTCTCTCGTCCCTCTACTTTTTAGCTTCTGAGTACCTGTCAGCAGAGTGTCTATAAATAAAATCTCATTCCCAGCAAGGTGGTGCGCGGTGCACAGCCACACCGCCAGGGATCTAGTTATCAGTATTATGGTGATCATAGCCCCACAGAGGGTGCTGGAGCTAAAGTAACTCAGGGAAAGGGTTTTCAACATGGTATATATTAATAGGTAGCGAACAAACAATAAGACTTGGGTGGGCCAAAAGGATAGTCCATATCCAAGCGGTGGTCTGGGATGGAGTGCTTGGGTGCCTCAGTATGGAGGGAATCAGAGTGGCCCAGCGGTGCACCAGATGCAGTAGTTAATTTTGTGAAAATAAAACGGCTAACGTTTTTAGAGACCTCCACAAAGAGGTCCATGCACAGGTTCACCCAAGTTCACATATTAAAATGTAAACTAACGAGATCTTACTAATAAGGAAAATGACCAACAAGGAAAGTTGGTTTCAAGAACCATAACTTAAACAAGAGGAGGTGAGTCATCATTAGGAGAAAATGTTTCAAACCTTAATGAACCGATCAGTGCACCCCACCATCAGCCAGTGTACTGTAGCTTGAGAATGAACAAACTTGAGTAATTAATTGCAAGCTGAGCCATCCCAAATTGGAAATGTTGAATTTTGAATGGGTTTTGAAACCCTGTTCTCTGAGCAATTCTATGGGATCGTTGTTTATAATAATATAACTAATCCATTTTTAATTTTTCTTTCCACTTGATCTCACTTTGAGCGAACCTTATTAAGAAAAAGCGTTTAATTTGCTTTTCATCCCTGTAACAATAATATCAATTACTAAGATTCGATTCAAAAAGAAATTTTTGATAATAACACAGGTGAGATGAGCGAATTCAACAAAACTCAACTAAACTGGGCGACAGTCATATTGAGCAATGGCCAAAACGGTGCACCCAAGACAAAAAACGCCCTGTAGGGGGACCAGGAGCCAATGCTTCCAAAAAACCCCAAACCCAAACACCGCCCAGGTTTGTGGAGTTTACCACAAAATAAAAACAATATATTAAAATAAAGTATGCATAACCCCTATTGAAAGTGGAACACTGGCTCCAACATTTTTTTAGGGATAGAGTCCCCAACTCTATGAGAGAAGGTAGATGAGGCACAGGCCTCCCTCTTTCCCCATGCAATATACATTACCACCCACACATCATCCACTACAGCTGGATTGATATTTTTTTGAAACTGAAGAAGATGCAGACGCCACAGCAAAAGTCTGTATCAAAATTTCCCTCCCCAAGGGCAAACAAATTGTGTGCACCGCGTGCACAAGATAGAACAAAGCAGACACTTTGTTCACCTCAATCAACTCACTCCCCATCAACCTCCCCCACAATATAATCGAGGAGGAACTCTGAATCAGCCTACAAAGCTACAGAGAAGTAAAACAACTGGAATTGCAGCGATTACAACTGATGCCAAACCTGTGAACAAGAAAGGCGATCACTGTGATCAACCCAGTCACTGACGTGGCTGTGGATCTAATCAAAATCCCACACACTGCGGCGTTTTACCTCCCAGACAGGGGAGTTTCAAAGCCTTTCCACATCACACTAAAACGTGCACCACCCATCTGCAACTATTGCACCACATTGGGACACAAGGAACACGCATTCCCATGAAGGAGGGCATCTTGGCCCTGGACTTCTGCAATGACGCTATGAACAAAGATGAAGAGACCTACAGAAAAATGGTCAATGCCAACCACGCTCTCCTCTGGGGAGAGGATGGGCACTACATCTTCATAAACCCAGTATCACCCAAATTATTCAAACAGGTACAGAAGCCCTTCAAGCGGGCAGTGGCCAAGGGTGCATCACTTGTGACATCTTCCATTGACCCAGACAAAATCCAGGAGGACAGAGAGGAAATCAGCCAAACCAGCTAATCAGAAAAGAACGCCCAAAACAAAAAAGCCAGGGAGGAAATTAACCAAGCCAAACAGTTGAAGCGGACAACCCACGCTGAAAATTTTCTAAACAATCTGACTGAGTCACCACGTGATACCAATCAAATAAACTTGCCTGGACAATTAGACTCCATTATGGGTGAGACAACAGGGCCCAGAACTTCAAAATCAAACCCCAAAACATCAGAATCCAATCAACGCACCAATATGAGTCTCACAATATCATGTTGAGAAAATCTTAATACAAACCCTAAATCTAACAAAACTCACATAAAATTATCACAAGGTAAGGAGCCAGAAAAGGCCTCAGAGTGGACTGGCCCAATCACATGGAGCAAGTCTAAGGCAATGAGTGAGGGACTAGGGCCAGAAGGCCAACCCAACCGCTCCTGAAGCGCCATGGGCACCTCAGTGTCAATAGAGATGCTAAACAACACAGGAGCCAGGGCTCAAGCATCCCAAGCCAAAAAAAGCTGGACTTCCTACCTAAAACCCTGTAGACATCTTGGCCATACAAGAAACTCAATGTCTAAAGCATGAAGAGGGATCTGTCATGGAAATGGAAGAAGAATTTTAGACCAGCCTGCCAGTTGGGGTGAGTAAGCACCCAAAAAGCAAGCCAGAATGCCAGAGGCATTGCTAACAAAAAGATGTTATATGGAGCCAGGCATGGGGAAACAACGAATCATTGGTGTAGAATAACAGAGAATACGATCCTAAGAACAAACCAAATCAAGCCCACCCCAAGCCCTGGAGGTCTTGCTGCGGGGGTGGAGTCACAGAAATAGTTTCAATAATTTCACCAGTATAAAGGGTGATTTGACTGGGGAGATAAGGAGGTGGATCCTTGCTTGAAGATAGTGGATGTAAGGCCATAAGATCCCAGTATACTGTTGTCAAAAGTTCAAACAATAGGGTTAAATTGCCAGAAGTATCTAGCTCGCTGAATCCACTCTATGACGGTGGGGCCATAGTGACCATGAGGACTGGTAGAGCCTATCCGGTATATGGACTGATGGGACACCAGGGAAAAGCCATTGGGGATGTGGCCAGAAGGAAATCAACTAAATAAAATTGATTGGTTTTTTGAAGGCAAATTTTTATTATAAAGGAAAAGGAAGAAAATCAACCAACAATTTTCTCAGTGCAATGCAACTGATTTAGTGGTGATTGGAGTGGGGACAAGCTGGGATTTGGACCCTCAAATTTGACCTAACTGGCGAATTATTCAGGAATGGGGCGGATAAGTTTACTGGGGACTGACATCGAAGAATTTGGCAGCAGGCTGAGTCACTGTTAGTTCAACCTCAAATGTCTGACCTGAGTCTCAGCTACATTTTTGATGGTTGGCGTGATGGCGTTTAGCCTGACAAGCAGCGGGAATCCCCCAAGGCCACCCCATGTAGGGGAGGTCCCATTTAAATGGGAACAGTTTTGGATGCCCAACCCGCCCATGCCCAGTTGCTGGGCCATTCATTCAGTCAAAAGAATTGCATTGGCTGCAACGCCTGATTTGCCAGCAGGGAACTTTGAACCCTCATTGATGGTGCCCAATACTGTTACCTGTCCGTCGGGGATGATCTCTGACAATTTTGGGAAGGGGGGTGACTCTTTTGATCATAGTGTTGACCAAATTGAAACTGTCAGCAATTCTAGCCAATAGATCAGTCTTTATCCCTTTTCGACCATTTGGGATCCAAACATTGGGCTGATTGCCACTCAAATATCGTTCTGATCAATTTCATTTCTGAGATCTTGGTGAAGATTTCACTAATTCCCAATAACAGTTCTGCCATGGTGAGTGTGGGTATTGGGGGAGGGATCCGAAGTGGGAGAGCTGTTACCCAGCGCTCGTCTACCATGTGGGCGAGATAGCCTTGAGTAATGAGGGGTACAGCCATCCTCTTTGGTACCTTCTTGCTCCAGAATGGGAAAATGGCCAGATTGACGCCCAGGAAACTTTCCCCAGGACTTACATTACCCTTTCCTTTTTACAAGGGAAGGGCCCCACCGTTAGAAAACTGCATGAGAGCCAAATTCTTGTGCGCCTAGGGTAACTTGATCACCATAATCGTTGCAATTTTTTTGGGGGGGCGGGGAGCTTCAGGGTGGGATGCATGGAACACTTCGACCAGTTCCATACAGTTTGCACAATTGCGTGCCATGACCCAACTGTTTTCATATTCTGGATACCCTTTCAAAGCCACGAGGCTTTGTACAGACCGTCAGGATTAATGGGATGCCAGGATATTCTCTACCACGGCCTCTTCCCCATTCTTGACAATGATCAGTTCAGGTTCCATGGGGACCATACCCTTAAAGGGCAACAGCTGGGAAACATGGACGACGGGATGCTGTTTCCAATGAGCAGGAGCTTCATCTGGAACGCACCATTACCCAAGACCTCCTCCACCAAACGGGGGCCTGAACGTTTACTAGCGAACTTATGGGAAGGGGCTTGAATTCTTAAATTACAGGTATCAGCATAATATAGGAGCCCACCATTAAATCGTGGCCTGGAAGCCGCTTGCAATCTGTGAAAAGCTTGTAGTCATCAATGGCTTTAGTGAGGTGTTCCCGCACTAAGGATTGATTCAACCTGATATGTTCAGCATGGTCCGCGGCAGCTTGGACCTTGGCCGCAATCAAGGTCCAACTAAGAATGAAGGACTGTAACCCAACATTTCTTTGTAGGGAGAAAACCCTGTGGACGCGTGAGTCCCATTATTATATGTAAATTGAGTGAGGGAAGATCGTCAACCCAAGTGTCCTGCGCAGCTGCAGCATAGCAACGCAGGTACTGTTCCAGGACTTGGTTAACTCTCTCAGTCTCACCATCGGACTGGGGATGATATGCAGTGGAATGACAGGGGGATATCTTTAGGATAGATAGGAGTTCACTCCAAAACCGCGCGGTGAACTGTGAACCACAGTCACTGATGATCTCCTGGGGAAGACCAAACATCAAAAACACATGGCATATGAAAAGATGGCCGTTTCCTCCAATTTAATTGTAAAAGTACAAGGTATAAAGAGAAAAATTTTGTGAAGCAATCCACCACCACCATCACTGCTGTGAACCTGTTAGAGCTGGGGAGTTTGACAATAAAGTCCACAGACACCGATGTCCATGGACCCTCCACCTGCTATAAGGGGTGTAAAAGACCATTTTTACCGGAGCAGTCTGACTTAGCCCTAGCACAAGTAACGCAATTGGCGATCCATGACAGAACTTCTTTGTCAAACCTGCCCAATTGAAGGTCCACTTGATTAAGTCGATGCATTTTTTGTTGCTGGGATGATTAACTGTGGGGGGATCATGATGTGCACGGAATACCTCAGGTCAGAAGGAGGGGGGAACCAAGATGTGAGACTGAAAATGGATGAGCCCCTCCTCCAAGGAGTATAGGAGGGTTTTCTGACTCGGGTGAGCCAACTGCTCCACCAACTCCACCCCTCAGGGCAGGCCATTTGACTGGCTAAGACCTGAGAAACTAATGGGGCATTGGGAGCCAGATTGACAGATGAAATGACAGGGGGGACAATTGATAGGATTTTAACAGCAGGAATCACGGTAATGGGATCCACTTCCTCTGGGTCTAAGGAACAGTGGGTGGGGCTGCGGTTGAGGAAATTGGGAAGTACGTTGAGCGCACCTATTATGAATTTGTATTTGAAGTTAAAAGTGCACAGGTCCTGATAGGTTCAGGCTTGACAATGCGCCATTTTTGGGGTTTACAAAAGTATAAAAGGGCCTGGTGATCCATGCGGACTGTTAATTCATGCTGGGCACCCTGTAACAGATACCTCCAATGAGTTAATGCCCAAGCAACGGCTGCCAACTCCTTGTCATAAATGGCCCAAGACTGCTCCATAGAGGTGAACTTCCAGGAAAAATAGGCGACTGGGTGTTTCATGCCATCGTGCTTCTGGAGCAACACCGCCCCACAGCTACCAATGATGCATTGCATGCAACAATATATGGCTTGGAGGGATTGGCATGTTTCAAAATGGGAGGAGACATGAACACCTCTTTAATCAAGTCAACCGCTTGTTGGCATTTGGGCAACCAGCGAAATGGTACGTTTTTCCCTGTAAGGGGATGGAGTGGGGCAGCCAACTGGGAAAGTGCCAGGGTAAATTCCTTTAAGAAAATGATAGTTCCCAAGGAACTCCATAGTTGTTTTTGGGTAGTCAGGGTCAGTCATTCTCAGATCACATCCAACTTATTGGGAGGGATTGCGTAACCATCTTTAAGGATGAGGTTCCTGAGGAAGGTAACCTCCTCTTTATAGAAATCGCACTTGGAAGTATTGACGAACAAGCTTGCCTTATGCAAGGCGGCCACAACTGCTTCCAAGTCAGTAGCGTGTTTTTTGGGATTCAGGGAGTAGACCAGAATGTCATCAATGTATGCAACTGCGCAGGTAAACTGGAGGTCATCTAGTACATTGTCTATCATGCATTAAAATATAGTGGGAGCATTCTTCAGCCCAAAGGGCATTACGCGGTATTGGAAAATGCCGCGCTTCATCCTGATCGCTGTTAACCATTCTTGCCCTTTCATTATGTGAATTTGGTTAAAAAGCGTTCACCAGATCCATCTTAGAGAACACATGGTATTTAGCGATTGCCTGGCTGATCATCTGCTCCAGAGGCAAGGGGTAGGGATCAGAAACTGAAACTTTATTTAAGTGGCCCATATCCACATAGGAACGGTGGGAACCACCCACTTTTTTGGCGAAGAGAATAGTGGACATGATGGGCGAGGTCTCCCTGAACAGCCACCCTTTTTCAGCATATCATCCAACCAATTGTTGAGTGCAATCCCTTTCTCCACTGTATGGGGATACAACGGACAGTTGATATTCACCAACTCCATGGTCATTTGAAATTCACAGTTGAACCTAGTGTGAGGAGGCAGATGATCCGCCTTTTCTGAGTTGAAGATACTTTGATAGTGCATTAAGCTTTCAGGAAAATCAGCCGGTATGCCCGCAGGAGTGACAAGGGAAGTAATAGAACTGCTGCCTTGAGATTTCTTAAGAGTATCAATCAGAGGGAATTCACCCTCCAGTTGATCATTGGTAAACAATGACATTATTAGACTCCAAGTGAATCTTGATGTGTTGTCAGTACCACCAACCCACACCTAAGATCACTGGAAACACTAAGTTTGGCATAGCAGAAAACCAATCACAGAAGCTAGACTGGTGTACCTAAAAAAGGTACTGGGCGATGGATGACATATGAGGTCTGGGAGGCAGACGAAGCTACCATCACTGAGGGACCCGCATCCATCTCTAGTTCTAATTGCTGGGACAACTCGACACTCATGAAGTTCCCTGCAGCTCCAGTGTCTACCAGGGCCTCAAAGGAAACATCGTGCAACCTGACATTAATCTTTATAGGCAATAAGAAACAAGCGAAGTTTTGTTTATTGGAAGATTTGACCAACTCTGTTGTGACTTAAGAAATAATTATCAAATTGGGGGTAAGGTCAGGGCTTTTTCAGTAGCAAAAATTGGAAGTATGAGGGTGGGAGAGCTGGCTTCCCTATATCTGGGCTTTCACGGTTTCATTTATATGTGACTCTGTGTCAGCCAACTCGGACACAGTTGTGACAGGATTGGCAACTGGGTCTACCGCTGATTCAAAGGTAGATACTTCGTCTGAGTCTTTGTTGGGTAATCCTATCATAAAATTTTCCTTTTGATAATGGGAATCATAGCGGGGGAAGGCATTAATAGTAGTCGCGGTGGCACATACTTGATCTACTGTTCCTTGGACGGTGGACCAGACCTCTTGATGAGCAGAAACTGTATCTAAGCCTGATCTAAAGACTACCTGAAGCATATCATTAGAGAGACACAGTGCAGGAGCCAGTTCATGGAAGGTAGAAATCAAAGAAGCCAAATTAGGGGCTTTGGCCATGGCATAGAGCAATCTGAATAGGTGGTCCGAGTGTGACACAGGGGGTTTCAAGGCAGCCAACATGACAGCCATCAGTGGCGTGGGGTCTCCTGCTTGTGAGGAACAGTTCAGAAGGCCTCTAACCCAGCGGCGGGCGTCCCCTTCCACAGCGTCCAACAATGCAAGCCCTTGCTGGGTTTGAGATAACGTGGAGGTGTTATTAAGCGCAATTGCCATACACATTTGCACCTCAGCGAGGGCATCAAGAACTTGATTGGCTATCTCCCAGGAAGGAACACTTAAGCTTCCTTCTGGGCTAGTGAGCAAGGGAGGAGCAGCGATTTGCGCAGCTTGGGTGGTCTGAAAAAAGATTCTTAAGGTAAAGTGAATACTATTCCTGAAATCAGTAAGTGACAAAGCAAACAACAAAAAGCAGGCTACTGATTGCACATTCATTTGGTAAAGGATAACCACTGCAGCACCCACCTCGAAGAGCAGGGCAAAAGTGGCTGGAAACAATGTTTGGTCAATTATGTCATGGAAACGGCAGAAGAAGTTTATACTGGCCTGCCAGTCAGGGTACGTAAGCACCCAAAAAGCAAGCCAGAATGCCAGAGGCATAGATGACTGAATGACGTTATATGGAGCTGGGCATTGGGAAATGACAAATTGTTGGTGTAGAACAACAGTGAGTATGATCCCAATGACAAACCAAATTGAGCCCAACCCAGACCCTGGAGGTCTTGCTGCAGGGGGTGGAGTCACAGAAATAGTTACAATAAGTTCACTGGTTTATGCAGCTGATTTGACTGGGGAGACAAGGAGGCGGATCCTTGCTTGAAGAAGGTGGACTTAAGGCCACAAGATCACAGTATACTGTTGTTGAAAGTTCATAACAACAGGGTTAAATTTCCAGAAGTATCTAGCTCGCTGAATCCAATTTGTGCTGGTGGGGGCCATAGGGACCATGTGGACTGGTAGAGCCCATCTGGTATATGGACTGATGGGAAACCAGGGAAAAGCCATTGGGGATGCGACCAGAAGGAAATCAACTAAATAAAATTGATTGGTTTTTTGAAGGCAAATTTTTATTATAAAGGAAAGGAAAAAAATTGACCAACAATTTTCTCAGTGCAATGCAACTGATTTAGTGGTCAATTGGAGCGGGGACAAGCTGGGATTGGGACCCTCAATTTCGACCTAACTGGCGAATTATTCAGGAATGGGGCGGATAAGTACACTGGGGACTGACATCAAAGAATTTGGTGGCAGGCCATGTCACTGTCAGTTCAACCTCAAATGTCTGAACCAAGGCTTAGCTACATTTCTGATGGTTGGCATGATGGCATTTAGCCCGATGAGCAGTGGGAATCCCCCAAGGCCACCTCACATATGGGCAGTCCCATTTGGTTAGGAATGGGTTCAAAACGCCCAACCCGCCCATGCCCAGTTGCTGGGCTATTCATTCAGTCAGAAGAATTGCATCGGCCGCAATGCCCAATTTGTCATCAGTGAGCTTTGAACCCTCGTCAATGGTGCCTGATACTGTTACCTGTCCATTGGGAATGATCCCCAACGATTTTGGGAGGGGGTGACTTTTTTGATTGTATTGTTGAAGGAACAAAACTGTTGGCGATTCTGACTGATACATTAGTCTTCATCCCTTTTGACCATTTGAGATCTGAACACCAGGCTGATTGCCACTCAGTTTTGTTCCAATCAATTTCATTTTGGCAATCTCGGCACAGATTTTACTAATTCCCCATAAAAGTTCTGCTGAAGTGAGTGTGGGTATTGGGAGAGGGATCTGAAGCAGGAGAGCTGTTACCTAGCGCTTATCTACCACGTGGGCAAGATCGCTCTGAGTAATGAGGGGTACAGCCATCCTCTTTGGTACCTTCTTACTCAGGAACGGGAAAATGGCCCAATTAACACCCTGGGGACGTTCCCCAGGACTTACAGGATCCTGGTCAGCCAGGGTCTCACCATCCCAGTTGGTAGGGACATCCCACTGTGGGATGGTCATTTGAAATAACAAAAAATTTAAAGTCACTAACTCCTCCTCAAATCTGCATGGCCAAGTCCTAACTGCAACAACTGAAAACCTTGAGACCACATTATTAATAGCTTATATCTACACATTGTGCACCGCAACTGTGAGTAAACAATTACTTAAAGCCATCCTGACGCTCAGCCTCCCACCAGATACCATCCTGATAGACGATTTTAACTGCTGGGGCAGCCTTACCACAGACTGATGGCCCAACCCAAGGGGATACCCACCGGGACATGTCAAGTTCCATATGATGTAGGCATCCATTGGCCTTTATGACACCCTCCCCTCAGTTCCCCACTCCTTCTTTAAATGAAACACCTCAGCATACATGAGGGAACTTTCATCTCAATGAGATGCACTGACCACATCCTCACACTAAAAACCTGCCACTTGTTTATTTTCTAACTTCACTACTAAAAAGATCATTTTCTTTGACCATCGTCTAGTTTAGGTGCAGCTCACGCCAACTAAGACTCAACTTGTGGATGTCACTCTGGAGGAAGCTATACCCAGAGAATATAAAGCTACCCAAAATTTATGACTGAGTTGAGCACAAAGCTACAAACCCAAATTTCTCAACCCCATTCACATTGGATCCCATCAAAACTTAAGGAAAAATTCAAATCCAAAAAATAAACAAAACTCACCATCTCACATTGCGCAAGTACACCGTGGATGTAGCCATGATCAGGCGCACCTTGGCGGAAATAAATCATTTAGAACTCACCGCCCCAAGGTCCAGATACAGCCCCAGTTGGGGGCGCAAATGGGTGGAAATCTCCGCCAACCTAAACGCCCTCATCTATGAATACCAGCACAGAATTAAGGTATGGGTTGGGACCATCTAGTACTAAAAAACACAGAATTAAGGTATCATGGAAAGGTAAGCACATATAAGAAGGCGAAACCTGTTTGTCATACTTCTTCTACCAATACCACTCCCAAGGCAATCTGCCCCAGTGCACAGATCTGCAAATTTGATGGGACTGTGACAACTGACACAATGAAGGTCAAGGTGGAAATAAATCAGTATTACACTGAACTTTACCACAACACCCCATCTGACTGTCATAGAAATGGCAGAAGAAGTTTAGATCGGCCTGCCAGTTGGGATGTGTGAACACCCAAAAAGCAAGCCAAAATGCCAGAGGCATTGCTGACTGTACGACTTGATATGGAGCCAGGAAATGGGATACCACGAAGTGGTGGTGTAACAACAGGGTAAGGAGTGTCCCAACGACAAACCACACTGAACCCATCCCCAACTCAGTGGTTCTAACTGCAGGAGGTGGGATTACAGGGACAGTATTGATGAGATTCTTAGTTTGAGAGGCCAACTCATTGGGGGCGATAGAGAGATGAATTCTCTCTACCCATTGTTGTACATAGGGCCATAAGATCCCCATATATTGTTGTCACAAAATTCATAAGAGCGTGGTTGTAAGACCAAAAGTTTCAGACTCGCTGGGCCCAATCAGCGATAGAGGGAGCCATGGTGACCAAAAGAATTGGTAAATCCCACCCGAGTGTGGGGCAATGGACCACTAGGGATAAGCCATCTGAGATGTGGTCAAAATGGAAATAAAAGAAATTTAGATTTTTTTTGGCAAAAATTTATTTGGAAAGTAAAAAGAAAATTGACCAACAATATTCTCAGTGCCATGCAACTGGTTAAATAGTGGTCAATTGGGTAGTGACAGGATGGGGTTGGGACCCAACAAATTCAGCCTAACTGGCGCATTGTTTGGGAATGGGGGGGTTTATTCTTTGGGAACCAACATCACATAATTTGGTGGTGGGCCAAGTCTTTTCAGTTTGACCTCAAACGTCTGAACCAGGGCTTGACTAAATTTCCAACAATTAGCATGATGGCATTTGGCCCATTGAGCGATGGGAATCCCTCAAGGCCATCCCTTATAGAGATGGGTCCATTTGATTGGGAATGGGTCGGGACAGCCAACCCACCCATGCTTAGTCATTTAACCATTCATTCGGTCAACAGCAGCACATCAGATGCAACGCCCAAATTACTATTTGAGGGCTTTGAACCCTTATTGATAGCACCCAATATTTGTTCAACTGGTCTGGGGATTAAATTGGAACTGTCAGGCGATCCAGCTGATATCTCATTCTTCATGCTTTTACAGTCATTAAAATTTTGGCCATCAGCTAGATTGCTGGCTGAATTAGATCTGACCAATTTCAATTTGGTAATCTCAACACAGATTTCATTAATTCCCCGCAACAGTTCTGCCAAGGTAAGTGTGGGTATTTGGGGTGGGATCTAAAGTGGAAGAGCTGTTACCCATCGCTCATCTACTATGTGAGCGAGGTCGCCCTGAATGATGAGAGGTACTGCCATCCTCTTCAGTGTCTTTTTATTTGGGAGCAGGAAGATGGCCCAATTGAGAGCCAAAGGACGTTCCCCAAGACTTACATTACCCTTTCCTTTTTCCTTAGGAACGACATTCCACTGGAAAATTGTGCCAGAGCCACATTCTTATGTGTTTTAGGTAGCTTGATAGCCATAATCATCGCGATTTTCTGAGGAGGGTAGGGGGCCCCAGGGTGGGATGCGTGGAAGGCTTTGACCAGGGCCATGTTATCGTGCAATCGTGCACCTTGACCTAACTATTTTCATAAAGTGGGTATCCTTTCCAGGCCATAAGATATTAACTGAACGTCATGACTTGCGAGAAGCCAAGATAGCCTCTACCTCAGCTTCTTCCTTATTATTGATGATGATCAGTTCCAGGTCCATGGGAATTACACCCTTGAAGGGCAACAGTTGGGAAACATGGAAGACTGGGTGCTGCTTTCAATGCGCGGAAAGCTTCAGGCAGAACGCCCCATTACTCAATACTTCCTCCACTAAGTGAGGACCCAAACGCTTACTGGTAAACTTGTGGGAAGGGTTTGAGTTCGCAAATGATGGGTATTGAGCATGACGTAGGAACCCACCATAAAGTCATGACCCAGAAGGCGCTTACAGTCCACAAACCGCTTATAGTCATCAATGGCTTTGGTGAGGTGTTCCCGCACTAAGGCTTGAGTTGATCAAATATGGGTAGCATGATCTGCGGCAGCTTGAACCTCAGGTTGCAAGCATGTCCCAACTGAAAACGATGGGTTGTAACCCAACGTTGCTTCATATGGTGAGAACCCTGTGGATGTGTGGATCCCATTATTGTATGCAAATTGAGCGAGAGGCAAGTCACCAGACCAAGTATCCTACGCTGCTGTGGCATAGCAACACAGGTATCGTTTGAGGATTTGATTTACCCACTTGTTCTGATTGTCAGGCTGGTAGGTAATATGCCATGGATTGACAGGGGGTTATCTTCAGGATTGATAGGAGTTCACTCCAAAAGTGTGCAGTAAACTGAGTACCCTAGTCACTAACAATTTCCTGGGGGAGACCAAACATCAAAAACACACGTCATACAAAAAGATGGGCAGTTTCTTCCGATGTAATTGCAGAAGTGTAAGGGATAAAAAGGGAAAATTTTGTAAAGTGATCCACCACTACCATTACTGCTGTGAGCCCATTAGAACAAGGGAGATCGACGATAAAATCTATGGACACTGAGGTCCACAGACCTTCCGCCTGCTGTAAAGGGTGTAGGAGGCCATTTTTGCCAGAGCGGTCTGACTTGGCCCTAGCACAAGTAACACAATCGGCGATCCAAGCTGGAATTTTTTAGTCAGACCTGTCCAATTGAAGGTTCACTTGATCAGATTGATACATTTCTTGTTGCTGGGGTGTCCAACTGTGGGAGAATCATGGTGTATGTGGAATACTTTTGGGCGAAAGGGGGGAACCCACACATGAGAATGAAAGTAAATGAGCCCCTCTTCTAAGGAGTATAGGGAGTGTTTGTGGCTCGAGTGAGTCAACTGCTCAACCAAATCCACGCCCTCAGGGCAGGCCATTTGACCAGCTAACACCTGGGCCAATAACAGATTGTTGGGAGACAATGTGGTGGAGGAAACAATGGAGGGAACGATTGACAGAATCTGAGTGGCAGGGATCACGGTAACAAGATCCACTTCCTCAGGTTCCAAGGGACAGTGAGCAGGGCTACAGCTTAGGAAGTCAGGAAGGACATTGAGCGCACCTTTGACAAATTCATATTTGAAGTTGAAACTGCACAGGTCCCAATAGGTTTGGGCCTACTGGTGTGCCAATTCTTGAGGTTTGTGGAAATACAAGAGAGCCTGGTGATCCATGCGAACTGTTAGCTCATAACAAGCACCCTGTAACAGGTATTGCCCATGAGTTAAAGCCCATGCAACAGCCTCTAGTTCCTTGTCATAAATGGCCCAAGACAGCTCCAAAGTAGTGATTTTTGGGAAAAATAAGCGACCAGATGTTCAAGACCATTGTGGTCCTGAAGCAGCACCGCGCCCACTGCTACCAATGAAGCATCACATGTGACAATATATGGTTTGGTGGGATTGGTGTGTTTCAAAATGGGAGGAGACATGAACACCTCTTTGATCGATCCAAATGCCTGCTGGCATTTGGGGGTCTAACATATTGGTACATTTTTCCCATGAGGGGGTGAAGCGTGGTGGCCAACTGAGAAAGTGCGGGGGAAAATTTTTTCAAAAAAATGTTAGTTCCTAAGAAACTCCGAAGTTGCTTCTGTGTAGTCAGAGTTGGCCATTCTCAGATCACATCTAATTTGTTGGGAGAGATAGCGACACCTTCTTTGAGAACCAGGTTTCCAAGAAATGTGACCTTTTCCTTATAAAACTCGCACTTGGAAGCTTTGAGGAACAGTCCTGCTTTATGCAAAGTGACTACCACCACTTCCAAGTCGATAGCATGTTGAATGGGAGTTGGGGAATGAACTAGGATATCATCAATGTATGCAATAGCACAAGAGAACCGGAGATCCCCTAATGCGTTGTTAATCATTCGTTGAAATGTAGTGGGAGCATTTTTCAACCCAAAGGGCATTACGCAATATTGAAAAATGCCTCGCCTTATTCAGATCGCGGTCAGGCATTCCTGTCCTTCCATCACCCGAATTTGGTTAAAAGCATTCACCAAATCCAGTTTTGAAAACATACAGGATTTGGCAATTTCCTGACTGATTGTCTGCTCTAAAGGCAATAGGTAGGGATCTGTAACTGTTATTTTGTTCAAGTGATCGTAATCTATGCAAGGATGGAGTGATCCATCCAATTTTCTTGCAAAGACAATAGGGAGGCGACGGGGGAGGTTTCTTTGAACAACCAACCTTTTTCCAACATATTGTCCAACCAGGTATTAAGTGCAACCTCTTCATCTGCTGTATGAGGATACAACGGGCAGTTGATGTTCACCAACTCCACGGTTGTCCAAAATCCACAATTGTACCTAGTATGTTTTGGCAGATGATCCGCTTTTTCCATGTAAAAGATTCTCTGATATTGCATTAAGCTTTTGGGAAAATCGGCCAGAATGCCCACGGAATTAACTAAGGTAGTGATAGAGCTGGTCCCTTGTATTTTTTGAGGGTGTTGATCAAAGGAAAATCTCCTTCTGAATTATCACTATAAACGACAATGTATTTGACTCTGAATCTTCACATGTTGACGACGCCACCATCCCACGCCCAAGATCACCTGGAATACCAAGTTTGGCATGGCCAAAAACGATTGCAGAAGTTATATTGGTGGATCAAGAAGTGTATCGGTCAGCAAATGATATATGAAGACTGGTAAGCAGATGAGGCCACCATTACTGAGGAGCCCACATCCATTTCCAATCTTAATTGCTGTGCCAACTCAACACTCATGAAGTTCCCTGCTGCTCTGGTATCCACCAGAGCTTTGAAGGAGACATGATGGGGACAGATACTGATCTTCATAGGGACAAGGAATTAAGCAGAATTCTGTTTATTTAAAGATTTGACTGACTCATGAGTGACTGAAGAAATAACGGGTATGTTGGGACCAGGGTCAGGGTTTTTAAACTGGGGAGAAAATTGGGAGTACAAGTGCGGGACAAGTCAGTCTTCTGTCTGGGCTTGAACAGAATCATTCATAGTTAACTTCAGAAATGCCAACTCAGACTCGGGGGATATAGCAGGATTGGGACCCACTTTAACTGCTATTCTGGTGTCAGGCGCTTTATCTACATCTTTGTTAGGAAATCCTATCATAAAGTTCCCCTTCTAATGCGGGGAAATGTGGCGAGGTAACTCTTTGATAGTAGTTGCAGTGGCATATATTTGATTAAACTGATTCCTGGATGGTAGACCAGACCACGTGATGAGCGGAAACCAAATCCAAGCTCGCTCTAAAGACTGCCTGAATCATATTGGTAGATAGGCCAGATGTGGAAGCCAACTCACAAAAGGTATAAATCAGAGAAGCCAAACTAGGGACTTTGGCCATGGTTAGGAGTAGTCTGAATAAATGGTCTGACTGGGACACGGGGCTTTAAAGCAGCTGATACAACAGCCATCAGGGGAATGGAGTCTCCTTCTTGTGAGTAAGAATGCAAAAGGCTTCTCACCCAATGGCGGGCATCTACATCCACATTGTCTAACAACGTGAGACCTTGTTGGGCATGAGATATCTCAGAAGCACTATTAAGTGAAATTGTCATCTGCATTTGCACTTTGGTGAGAGCGTTGAGGACCTGATCGGCGATTTCTTGGGAGGGGATACTTGATCCTTTTCCTGGGCTGGAAGAAGTACAAGAAGATGCAGTTTGCACCTCTTGGGTGGTTTGAAAAAATTTCTAAAAATAGAGCGGATGCTTCTCCCAAAGTCAGAAAGTGACCAAATGAACAACAAACAACACACAACTGATTGTACATTCATCTGGTAGAGGGTAACCACTGCAACGCCTAATATGAAAACCAAGGCGGAAGTGGCTGGAAGTAATGGTTGGTCAATTATGTCATGGAAATGGAAGAAGAAGTCTAGACCAGCCTGCCAGTCAGGATGTGTGAACACCCAAAAAGCAAGCCAGAATTCCAGAGGCATTGCTGACCATACAACTTGATATGGAGCCAATAAATGGGATACCACAAAGTGGTGGTGTAACAACAGGGTAAGGAGTGTCCCAACGACAAACCACACTGAACCCATCCCCAACTCAGTGGTTCTAACTGCAGGAGGTGGTAGACTGGGACAGTAACGATGAGATTCTTAGTTTGAGAGATTAACTCATCAGGGGCGACCGAGAGATGAATTCTCTCTACCCGTTGTTGTACATAGGGCCATAAGATCCCCATGTATTGTTGTCACAAAATTCATAAGAGCGGGGTTGTAAGACCAAAAATGTCAGACTCTCTGGGCCCAATCAGCGATAGAGAAAGCTATGGTGACCAAAAGAATTGGTAAAGCCCACCCGGAGTGCAGGGTGACAGACCACCAGGGAAGGGCCATCTGGGATGTGGTCAGAATGGAAATAAAAAAAATTTATGATTTTTTTGGCAAAATTTGTTTGGAAAGGAAAATAAAAAAATTGACCAACAATATTCTCAGTGCCATGCAACTGGATAAATAGTGGTCAATTGGATTTGACAGGATGGGGTCAGGACCCAACAAATTCAGCCTAACTGGCGCATTGTTTGGGAATGGGGGGTTTATTCTTTGGGAACCAACATCACATAATTTGGTGGTGGGCCAAGTCTCTGTCAGTTTGACCTCAAACGTCTGAGCCAGGGCTCAACTACATTTCTGACGATTAGCACAATGGCATTTGGCCCAATGAGCAATGGGAATCCCCCAAGGCCATCCCTTATAGGGATGGGTCCATTTGGTTGGGAACAGGTTCAGGACAGCCAACCCACCCATGCTTAGTCATTTAACCATTCATTCGGTCAACAGCAGCACATCAGATGCAACGCCCAAATTACTATTTGAGGGCTTTGAACCCTTGTCAATAGCACCCAATATTTGTTCAACTATTCTGAGGATTGAATTGGAACTGTCAGGCAATCTGGCCAATATCTCATTCTTCACGCTTTTACAGTCATTCAAATTTTGGCTATCAACCAGATTGCTGGCCACATTAGATCCAACCAATTTCAATTTGGTAACCTTGACACGGATTTCACTAATTCCCACAACAGTTCTGCCAAGGTAAGTGTGGGTATTGGGGGTGGGATCCAAAGCGGATGAGCTGTTACCCATCACTCATCTACTATGTGAGTGAGGTTGCCCTGAGTGATGAGAGGTACCGCCATCCTCTTTGGCGTCTTTTTATTTGGGAGCAGGAAGATGGCCCAATAGAGAGCTAAAGGACGTTCCCCAAGGCTTACACTGACCCCCAAAAATTAAAAAAAATCACACACTACCAGAATACAGAGTGCTCCGCTGGACTATAGTCTCCTAAACCTTATAATGTAGGAGGAGCTTTGGAATACAGTCTTGTGCACTGCGTAGGAAATGCCCAGGCCCTGATAGGATACCTACAAATTTTATAAAACATATTTTAAACAAATCGCCCCCCTTTTCCTAGCATCTATGAACAAGTGCCTGCTGGAGACACGTCTCCTGCATGGAGGCCAGGACTCCTATGTCATTACCCTGTTTAAAAAGGGCGACAGACTGGACCTGGCCAACTGGCTCCCGAGTGCACTCTCAAACACTGACACAATACTACTTACAAATAATCTAGCTACCAGACTAGGCACACTAGCCTCTAAAGCCCTATCAGCCAATCAATTTGGTTTCACACCAGGGAGCTCCATCTGGTCCAGTATACACACCATCGCCAATATATGCCAGTCCAAGGAGACTGGAGCCCTGGTATTCCTTGACCAGGTAAAGTCATATGACTGCGTTAGATGGCCATACTTGAGGGAGTGCCTAAGCGCCTTTGACCTCCCACCCAGGTTCAATAACTGGGCGATGTCCTCACAGAATCCTTTTCTATGGCTGTATGTGGCCCTGGCTTTCTAACTGACAAGATCGCACCCCTCAGAGGGCTCAAGCAAGGGGACCACCTCAGCCCACTACTCTACGACTTCAGCTTTGATCCACTCCTCCGTGATGCCAACTCATGCCTCATGGGCATCACTACACAAGGCCAGCCCCCAGTCAAGATACTAGCCTTTGTGGATGACTACATGACAGGTATAGCTAATAGTAGTGACACCTGACAGTTGGAACGCACCCTAGCGGAATAATCCATTGTGAGTAATGCATCGCTCAATAAACGGAAAACAGAAATAAGCCTCCTAGGCAAATACATCAATAATTGGACCACATCACCCAAAACACACAACCACCCAAGTCGAAAAAGCCCACTCATCCTACCCTTTGCACTACCCCCTCTACCACCCCTGTCCGCCACCTTGGGATATGGCTGGAAACAGAGGGGTATGCAAACGGGATAAATGAGAACAATCTATTACAACAGGTATCCAACCACACGCTGCACTTAAAGGATGATCCCCGGGGCTAACAGGGCAAGTAGCAGTTGCCAACTCGCTCAGCCTCCTGATGCTGTGGCTCCCCACACATGCAATCCCCTTTTCTCCCACCTTCACAACATCAATCTGCGCGCTCATCCAGGGCTGGCTGTGGCTTGGATCCCATCCACCCATATGGATGGAAACGCTTTTTGGACCATGATCCAGCGGAGGCATGGGCTTAATAGACTTTGAGAGCCACGCTAACGGCATCCTGAGAACCTGGATAGAGCAATTTCTAAACCTGAACCTCCTGCAACAGCACTGTTCCAGGGCAGCAAGGGCCAACTTTGCGCAAGCACTCAAAATGCCTAACCCACACAACCCATATAGCCTACTAATGTACCTCGCTAACCAACCCAATGCAATGGGCCCGCATGAAACCCCCCCTCACTTTAAACGCATCCTCCAAGCCATCTGCCACATGGGATGGACTGTCGCTACCACTGGCGCTGTGCAGGGAAGGGGATGACCCAGATCCCACTTCATGATAAGAAAGCTAGAAAACCACCCCCACAAATATATACTCGCTATAATCCCAACCATCACTAGAATTGACTACCTAGACACTTTAACATCCCCTATGACCTAGCCACAAAGAAGGCAATATGGAGGATGATGCATCATCCACTCTTCCAGCCGAGGGTAAGAGACAAATCCTGGCGCTGCCTGAGAGGACCTATAGAATGGCGGACCACACCCATTCCATCCATGCAAACTGTGCAGTATGTGGAGTGGAGGGCTCCCTACACCACTGCTTAGAAAACTGCCCCTCATCCAGAGCCATATGGCGGGAAGTTGCGCGCCTGCTCAAGATCTAAGAAGACCAGGAATTCTCTATCTCAAGGAGCCTCCTTGCGCTCCAGCTTGAGTCCCCACTCCCATCTACCCTCCACTCCCTATTAATACCCATTGCAATGTGGACAATCCACACCATTGCTTTGGATGCGTTCAAGGGCATGGTCCCAACTATACATGGGGCAATCAATAGGTTCCACGTCCACTTGCTGGAGCACTTCCAATCCTAGCTCTATGGATACATGAAGCCAAGGCAACAGAGGCTCATAAAGTCATGTTTTCCAATCTGGTTCCTCCACATGAGCCTCTTCCTTCACACCTGCTCCATAGTGGGAGAAACCCCCTCGGAGTAGCGCACCAACCCCCATACCTGGCGGTTCCAGCTGGCAACAGGGGTAACCTGGTACCCTGGGGTGCCCAATTTTCCTAACCCTCAATATGTTTCACCCCCCATGTTCCTACACACGCATTGATACTACCCATTACCTGGTCGGCTTTCCTTGGTTAAATAAAAAAACTAGTCCAATTTAATGCCACTGTCATAACACAGGGTTGGGCATCATGAACTTCCCCTGGACCAACCTGGGCATATATGGCCTGCACCCAGCGTTGGTACAAGGTGTGCTTTAAGTCAGAGAGTCCTGGAGACTGACATTTTTGGACTCCTGACGTCCAGCCTTGTCTTGGCAGTTGGTTCCCTCAATGATGTCATGTAAACATGACATTACCCTCTCCTCTGTTTTATGATCCACCACTTTTAGAAGCATTTGCCAAGGAAAAGCTCTTGTGGTCAGGGGCCAACTTCATTGTAGCGATGGCTTGATTGGACTTGGATCTTGCAGCCTCAGGTAAAATTTTGTGGAATACTTCAATTAGTTCTTGGCATGGGCGCTGTCATGCGCTGGGACCCAACTGTTCTCCACTTCATCAAATCCCTCCAGGATAAAAAATACTTAAGTATTCTTCTTACCCAATGGGAAGCTACTATCCCCTCTACTTCCCACTCTGGCGCCCCATCCATGAGATAAGCCTCAGGAGTCATTGGTGGGGGCCCTCAAACAATGTAAGCTTACTTTCATGGAAGACTGAAAAGGTTTTAAACAAGGGGGAGATTTAACTGATATGAGGCGTGGCCCACCTTTCAGACAGCGCGGTAAGTCCCAATACTCTTTGGTCCCAGCTTTTTGAATGGAAGCTTGATTGGGTTGTTTTTAGCATCCAGCATCACGAAATCTCCTTACTTGTACGCAGTCCCTACTGATCTTTTAAAATTCCACATTCTCCTTATAAGCTTGCATAGATGCAAATCAAGTTTGTGCTCACCCTCTGGTGTACTTTCCTGATCATTTTTGCAAAGTCCACCACCTCTCACATTGGATCCACAACTGTGATCCATGATTGAAGTCGGGGTTGAAGCCATAGTTGGCGAAAAAGGGGGAACAACCAATAGATGCATGTTGGGCATTCTTATAGCTGAATTGGGCCATGAGGAGATGGGAAGCCCCAATCTGAATGATCCTCGCCAGTGTAACACCACAGGAACTGTTCTAAGAACAGGTTCACTTTTTCAGTCTACCCATCAGATTGGGGGTGATAGGCAGTTGAATGACAGGGGCAAATATGAAGAGTCTTACACAGCTCTTCCCAAAAGACAGAGGTAAACTGGGGCCCCAATCACTAATTTTCTTGGAGGACCTCATAAAGAGCAAAAACGTGTGACACAAAGAGCCTGGCCATCTCTGCCTCAGTTACTGTGGTTCTATATAGGATAAAGTGGGCGAACTTTGTAAAAAGGTCCACCATTATAATAGCATCATAGCCATCGGATAAAGGTAAATCAACAATAAAATCAACTGATAAGGAAGTCCAAGGCCCTTTGTCCTTTGAATTGGTACCAACAGCCCTGCGAGGGGCTGGCTATTTGGATTCATTTGGTTGTAGACCAGGCACTCTTTACAATACCTTGCAACCTGTGCAGCTAATACCTTCCAATCATAAGTGCAGCAGATAAGCTCAAGGGTCTTTAACTTCCAGGATGGCCAACGTTAATCCATCATGATGATCCCATGTGAAATCCAGGCGAAGGGGTCCTGCGGGAACCAGAAGCGTCCCTGAAATCATACCATCTCATCCTTAATGTGGTATCCCCAGGTGTTTTCTTCTTGATTTAACTTGATCTTGGCGAGGACCATAGTATACTCAGCTGACAAGGGCTACGAAAGGATTACCTTTCTAAACATACCATATTTATACGCATTTTAGAGGAGCAAGCGCTGGCCTGTGGGCCAGGGGAGAGGGAAGTTGAGACACAATCTTACCTGGAGGAATCACCAAGTTGGTGTTGTGTACCTCTACCTCCTTAGGATTGGGAACTAGTGCAGGGCTTTGGCTCAATGCATCCGCCAAACCATTCTCTTTGCCATCTGTAAACTCATAAGAAAATGCAAATTGGGCCAGGGTCTCATGCCAGCAGGTCTGCCATGTGGTCAAGACATGAGGTGCGCGGTAGTACAACAAAGCACAGTGATCTGTACATATGTGGAAGGGTTAGGATGAGCCTTGCAAGTGATGACGCCAATAAGTCAGCGCCTCAACCACTGCAAATAACTCTTTATCATATAAGGCATAGTTTAACTCAGGTAAAGACATCTTCCTGGAAAAATATCTCATCAGATGCTCTATTTTATCTTCACCTACTTGTAATAAGGCTGCCGTTATGGCGAAGTTGGAGGCATCAGAATACACAATAAACTCCTTTTGGGGGTCAACATGTCAAAGGATGGACGTGAACAACAGGGTGCAATTTACTTCTTGGAAGGCATCCTGCAAAGTTGAGGGGACCACTGGACCCCTTTTTCACCACTCGCCTTATACAAGGGCACAACACTTCAGAAAGATTTGGTGTGAATTTCTTAGGGAAAGTAAACGCCCTCAAAAACTTCTCAATCTCTTAACCAAAGTTGTATTGGGTCACTCGCGAATTGCCTTCTCCTCATCTGGAGTTATCATGTGACCTTATCAAACATGACGTTGCCCAGGAAGGTGACTTGGAACTAAAAGAATTCAACTTTACTAATTTTCGACGTAAGGTCAGCTGCCCTCAAGCGCTCCACCACCTGCTAAAGGTGTACTGCATGGGACTCATTATCAGGGGAAATTACTAGAATATCATCCATATAGGCTACCGCGCATACCCTCAGTAGGTCCCCCAAAGCCGCATCAACACATCGTTTCTGATAGCAGGGGCATTTTCAAGCCTAAAGGGCATAACCCATAAGTTAGTAAAATTCCTTTTCTGGTATGGAATGCAGTTAGCCAACCTAAACCTTCTTGATCTGGATCTGGCTGAACGCGTTTAGACAATCCATTTTGGATAAGATTTTCGCTTTCTCCACATAGCGTGCAATTTGTGAGCCTAATGGGATGGGTTTAAGTCTGATACTGTGACGTTGTTAAGATTCCCATAATCTACACATGGTCGTAAGGTACCATCGGCCTTCTTCACAAAAAGAAGTGAAGAGCATACTGGGGAGGTACGCTGAATTATGCGCCTTTAGCTAACTGCTCCTTAACCCACACATCTAATGCTACTTCCTCCCATACATTCAAAGGGTAAATTTGAGAAGATATACTTAATATATCAATGGTAAGCTTGAACTTGCAATTAAGCTCTGAATGAACTGGTAGTACATTGGATGAAGCTGCGCCAAATGAAGATTCAAGCCCTTCCAAACAGGAATCTAAGGGTACCTCATAGAGGTTTCAGCAATGGAGAAAAACTAAGAGTGTGGATATTGGGCAAGTGGGGCAGATCGCCCTGAGAGTTTGCTTCAGCCTAAGGGACAATTGATTCATGACCATTTTTCAAAGTTAAGGACAAGGCATTGTCTTTCAAACTATATCTGAAGTCAAACTTTCGCCACCACTCTACACCCAAAATAATGGGGTACAAGAGGTTTTTGATTGCTTGGAAGTGGTAAGCCAAATGATGTTTGCCAACTTGATAATCCACTAACCTCAGAACTTTCAGCATGGGCATACCCTGGGAAGCCACTCCACTAACCATAACACCTGACAAGTAACTCAGCTTAAGGTAGTCGGCTAAGTCTTGGTCAATGAAATTCTCAGAGGCTCCAGTATCCACCAGAATAGCTGTGCTGATTTCCCCAAAAGGAGATGAAAGAGTATCAGTCAACAAAAAATATTCAGAATGGTCTTTATTTATAGCAAACAACGCCAACACTTCACAATAAAAACTTTCTTCCAGAATAAGCATGCATCCAGGGTATGTTTCCACATCATAGAATAGAGAGGGATATTTTTTCACTCCTACTACTAAAATCACATACCATAATATCTTCAGCAATTTCATAAACATTTTGTTATTGAAGAAGTAACTTCTTTTCCACCTCCTGTGTTCTGCAGATCATGGTAGTGGTCAAGAGCGAGTTCTCTGGGGCGATCTGATATACTTAAACAGGTTTCAATCCAGAGCCACAAGAGATGATGTTTGGCACGTTTTTGTATAGGGAGTTGGCGTTATAAAACGCACTTTGGGATGTGAACAACCCCATACCCATTTCAGCGGTGGGTTGTACATTGTTATCCAATGCCATCACTACCAGTCCCTATGTCAATGATCCCATCTGCACTGTCCAGATGTGGTGCCAAGAAAATCATTTTAATTAGATTGATTTTGTTTATTTTGGGGGAAAGTCAGGGAATCTTGACACTTGGATTGTGAAACATCTGGATCCATCAGGCATAAAAAAGAAGGGTGGGTACTTCCCAGTTGAATATAGCAAGAATTATTCTGAGATGTAAAAACCTTTGGCAAAATGAGAAACAGTTGAGAGCCCCACCGCAGCTGTGACCAACAGATGGTGCACCCAATTCACACTTCACGAAAGTCCCACATGAATAACTTTATTGCACATAAAAAATAGGTTGGTAGTCTAATTTCAGGAGAATATTTATAAGTCTACCATTCCCAGCAAGGTGGTGCATGGTGCACATCCACACCATCAGGGAACTAGTTATCAGTATTATGGTGAGCATAGCCCCGCAGAGGGTGCTGGAGCTAAAGTAACACAGGGCAAGGGTGTTTAACGCAGTATATATTAATAGATAGCAAACAAACAACAAGACTTGGGTGGGCTCCAAGGGATAGTCAATATCCAAGCGGTGATCTGGGCTGAATTGGTTGGGTGCCTCAGTATGGAGGGAACCAGAGTGTCCCAGCGGTGTACCAGATTCAGTAGTTAATTTTGTGAAAATAAAACGGCTGACGTTGCTAGAGACCTCCTTAAGGAGGTCTATGAACAGTTTCACTCAAGTTAACATATTAAAAATGTAAACTAACGGGATTATATTAATAAGAAAATGACCAACGAGGAAAGTTGGTCTCAAGAACCATATATTAAACAAGAGGAGGCGAGTCATCATTAGGAGTAAATGGTTCCAAGACTAAAAGAACTAATCAGAGCACCCCACCATCAGCCAGGAGCTGTAGCTTGAGAGTGAACAAACTTGAGTGATTAATTGCAAGCTGAGCCATCCCAAATTTGGAAATGTTGAAATGAAAATGGGTTTCAAACCTCTATTCTATGAGCAACCAAACTGAATCATCGTTGTTAAAATATATCTAGTCCATTTTAACGCCTATACTATAACACAGGGCTGGGCATCATGCACTTCCCCTGGACCAACCTGGTCATATCTGGCCTGCACCCAGCGTTGGTCCAAGGTGTACTTTTAAGTCAGTGAGGTCCTGCAGCTTGATTTTTTAACTCCTGACATCCAGCCTTGTCTTAACAGTTGGTTCCCTCAAAAAAAGTAATGTAAACATGACAGTACCTTAAATGCTAGGGGTTGTTATTTTAATAAAGATCGCTTATCCTCCCCCATTTTTATATGTAATTAAATTACTTAAAATAAATTTATTTGTGGTTAATATTATCACCTGAAATTTTCAACAGCAGTTCAGAGTTTTAATACTCTTGCAACTGCTATATTTGTTGAAATTCTTTGCCAAAGCACAAGTGAGCACCAGAGTGCCACAATTTCAACAAGTGGTGCCCATTATAGGGGCCCTGCACATCACAATTTCATAAATAAAATGGTAGACGTTCAGGTGAGTAACCCTCATAACCTCCCGTTGAAAATGAATCAAGGATAGATTGCTTTAGAACAGTAACTAGCTAATTCTTTGTCACATCAAAAAAAGGTCAAATGGCGCCCCTCTCCAGATCCTCATGCAGCCGCTCCTGCCATCCCCTTTAAACTCACAGTTTAAAATAAGCTTACTCTAGATATGGGTACATTACTTCACCTTATACTTTTATGAATTGCCATGGAAGTCATGACCAATTATCAGAAAAATAAGCACATCCTCCCTTGCTTAAGTCGCATGGCCCAAGAGGCTATGGTTCCTGATAACCCCAGCTCTACCTCCTTATGCGCGTGCTGCTGATGCACCAACCCATATGTTGTCCGTCATGGTCCACCAGCTAAAGTGGGCGCCAGACAAAAGTTTTCTAAAAGCTTCCTCACCTTCTTATATGGCTTCCTAGGCTGTTAGCTGAGGGACTATATTAGGATTTTTTATTTAAGATAATTCCTTTGTTTGGCCCATTTGCAAATAAAGATGCGTGGCGGCTCCCCCTTTTGGGTTGGGCACCATTAGTGCTAAAAAAATGGTTATGGTCCCTCATATGGGCACCCTTAGTGCCTTGGTGGATGTTAAAGAAGCGCTTATGGATTAATTCAGCTCCCTGCTGAGTTTAAGCAGGAAAAAACATGCCTTTATGCGCCCTATTATGAACAAAGGAGAATTAGTTACCTCCTCTGATGCTCAGTTATACTTTTAAAGCCAAACGCTGTTAACCTCTAAAATATCAACTCTTGATGATGCCGTTGCTGAAATTCTGGCTGGCTTAGCTTCTCATCTTCCTTAGCAAGGCACATTATCTCAGTGAAACGCCATTTCTGGAAAATATGTGATATAAAAGAGGTTTATCTAGACTTTGCAGTTTTCTATAAAGTTGAGAATGACCAAGGAGTTGTGTGAAACCTCAAATCTTAACCATTGAGGATCTCCTAACCTTGGCTTGGCATAATGAGTCCATGATAACCACTATGACCCCTCTTGTACCTGTTCACAACTCAAAATCTGCTACCACAGTGTGACTCAATACAAACATTACCCCGCCAAATGAGGTTTTCCAGAATACGCCATCAGTGATTGGGCACCGCTACCTTCTGTCATCTGCACCAAGAGTGCAACCCGTGCATTCAGTTGAAACTTTGCTCCCTCCACGCCCTCACCAAGGGGCTTTCCATAGCTGCTCAATTGTCACATCCATCCAAGATGCAGCCTATAACTTCCTTAGCATTTTCTCTGGCCGCTTTCATCCCAAAACTTGCCCCCAAGGTGCAGCCATAACCTGACATCCCTTTGCCACATAAGGCTAAGTCCAAAATCTCCAAATCAACCACCAAAGAGCTAAGGTAATGTCCATTGAAACTGAAACTCCTTCTCCCATGGCCAAAATGCTAGTTGAGCGCCCCAAGGACAATCATTTCAACAAAGAAGGGCATGTTAAAAAGATTTATTATATGAAGAGAACTGACAAGTCTTATGTGCCTGACTTTAACCACATTCCTATCTCTCTTCTGACGTGCATAGACAACTACTCTGATGACAAATCTGAAGTGTGTTATGAGGACGTTAGATATTATGTCCTAGGAGCCCCAGTTGAAGTAGGGATACCAGATCAGCTGAACCCTGAATGAGTAAATAAAGGCCATGATTTCTGATGAAGCCTATATTGGCCAGAATCTGGGTACCCTAAGGTTATTGATGCTGCTAGTGAAGATGACCAGATCATTGCTTTGTTAATCTGA
This sequence comes from Massospora cicadina, assembly GCA_022478985.1. Classification (NCBI taxonomy): domain Eukaryota; kingdom Fungi; phylum Entomophthoromycota; class Entomophthoromycetes; order Entomophthorales; family Entomophthoraceae; genus Massospora; species Massospora cicadina. The sequence goes on along the minus strand of JAKSZP010010539.1, from coordinate 179,575 downwards.
ACTATTCAGCATATTTACACTCTACAACCCATTATATATAAATATCCTGAGACAGCTCAAAACTTGCCTTCTTTTTCCGTCTTAAGGAGTCTCTAGCTCACCTCCCAACTTTGGTGAAAGTGTACCCAAGGTGGAGGTCGTCATCATCAAGGTATGGGTTTTTATGGCCATCCTTGACACTGTGTATGATCAATGTGATCTCCTCAAAACTTATCAAGAAGATTAAGTTGGCGCCTGACCTGGAATACTATCAAGAGTATGGAATTTGCAGGTCCCAACAGTACTCGCACTATTTAGTCATAATACTTTTTACTCTCAGATTTGGGAAGCTTATCCTGTCATGCCCAGCTGTGACTTTGGATAACAATAATTATGATATGCCTATTGGCACTCTGGAAGCTTTAAATTACACTTCCAATGGGGCAGGTTTAATCTCAAAGTTACATTGGGAGGATTCTCCAAAAAGGCGATAAATTTAAATGAAAATACAGTTTATAATTTGACCTAATTTTTTAAAAAAGAGGGAAAATTTATAGGCTTTTTAATGGTTAATAATATATCAGAGCAAATTAATCTCTGCGCGATCAAATCTTCAATCAATTGATTGGGATTAGATTGATTGATAACCTTGATAGATTGAGAATTATTGCTCACTACCACTCGAAGTCACTTTTGAGCGATTTTAAATTTAAAGTTTTATTTACTTATCACAGCCATCTGCCCAAACCTATTCTTTGATGTCCTTGGCTCCGCCGCCTGTTATCCCAGTGTGGGTCAGCAGTGCACCCCCACCTAGCATTTTCTGCCCCGTGGGCAAGCGCGTTTGGATGGGCTCAAACAGCCCGCCCACTACTTCTTACCGTTTTGTCCCCCCACAGGACTTAGCGCTCCACCTGGCGCGCGTCCACCCTTCTCGCCCCCATCCTCTCGCCCTCCTTCGTCCTGCCATTCGCTATTGCCTTATAGTGGACTATGGGCGTTTGTTCCCATATGCCAATAAGGCAATTATTGACCTAGCCACTGAGGCCTTTGCTCCAGCTGGCTTTATAGACTTCCGCCCTTTTAAGGGCTACTTTGACGTTGGGTTCCAATCTGAGGAGGATGCTGAAGCGGCAGCACAAACTCCTCTAATTTATAAAAAAACACCATTTCCACAACCCGTACTCGCCTCCCTTCAGACACCACGCTGGTGGTATCCTTTGCAAATCTCCCATCCCACCTTCCACCCCAGATTTTGTATGACCAGTTGGTCGCGGGGCTCATGGCTTATGGCACTCAGCCCAACCTCATCTTTGCCACTCCATCTGGTGCGGAACACCTTGCTGCTCCTTGGGCAACAGCCACCATCATACCACACCACCCTACCTTATCCCAACAAATCCCACCCCGCGCTAGTGTGGCTGCAGCACCTGATCATTTCTTTTGTGCTCAGTTGATAATGGTAGGCAGATATGTTCCCTCTGCTTTGGCCTCGACCATGAAAAAAGAGCGTGCCCTCAGGCCAAGTCCGCTGCTGCGGCTTCTGAGCCCCCTCTGGAGGTTCAGTATGGGGCACTTTGCTGCCCCCTCCCACCCTCCAATCTTGTTCAGTGGGCCCACATGGAAAATCAGCCCCCCCAAACCTCCAGCCTCACTCTCCCACCTAAATCTACCCCAGCCAATCAGAGCAATGCTTGGACCACCATTGGCACCCAAGCAGCTGCCCATTCGCCCAATCCCACCCACCCAAATTTGAACGCCACTATTCCAGTAAACCAAAATCCATGGGATCTATTAGCTGAAACCGACAAATCAGGTAATGTCCTCATTATTAAGCATACATATCAACCTCTCTGCTAAGGCAATTATGGTTGGGAGGAATTTTTACTTCCTGATTTTGATGAAACCCCTACTCCTCGCCATTTCGTTCCTCTGCCCAATACAGCCCCCTTCCAAAGTGATCACCAGCTCGCCTTGGCTGCGGTGGCCTCTCCTCACTGCCCAAAACTACGCACCGCGGTGGCCCAGTCAGTGGCTCAGCTCCAGCATGGCCTGCCCACCCTCTTCTTCCCCCCGACTTCCCTTAATCTCCCTGCAGTGACATCTCAAAATTATTTGATGATGCTGAAATTGCTGTTATGAATGTTGCAACAATTGCTTCATTCAACCCCTCAGCCAAAATCACCCGCCACAGTATCTCCCTTTTCACCCAACTTCCTGAAGCCCGCAAAGAAGCTGAAATTCTCCTCACAGCTCTTGTTGAATCACTTTCCCATCATTATCTTGATGCAGAAGAGGAAAACTCCTACTACGCTGACCTCAACCCCCACTATGCGGATGCCCCAACACCCTGGCTCTCTGCTCTGATCTGGTACTGTAACCAACATCCCATGATTGAGGTGGGTCTTTCTAAAAACCAACTCCTTTGACCCCTCCTCACCCTCTGCCATGGTGGATTAGCAGTTTCTGCTTCCCACCTGGTTAGTAGTTTTGTTTTGTCATTTTGAGTGTTGTGTTTGGTACTGTCCGTCCCCTGGTCGGTGTACCTCAAATAAATTGAGATATATTGCTCGCTCCTTCTGATGATGTCAGGGGAATTGATGAAGTGAATTTTTCAGAGATATGAGAATTTGGTGAAATCCTGACAGGCAATTAGATTATGCTAGAGTATGACATAATCATTAAAATGAAACAGGGTTTTCTCTCTGCAGAACTATGAGGTTCACCTATATCTAACCAATAAAAACTGACAAAAAGAATACTCTTGCTCAGTAAAGTACCCTTCTTTTACATTATCACTGATTATACAATGTCCAGGAAAAAATACAAAGAAGTTTCCTGATTTTGTGGATGCATTAGAAGTCATTCCTTTTTATGCCTCAGATAAATCTATTAATCAAGTCTGGTGAACAATGGGTGATTGACACAAAGATTAATTTACAAATACCCTGGAACTGCTTATTTCACATAGCACAGATTGATGGAGTTAGTACTCTAGTGTCACAACTAGTGACATAATTCCTGGAATCAACCTCCCCTCCAAAGCCAAGTCCAACAAGCCCTTGGAGCATAGACCAGAACCCCTAATAGTCGCTGATGACCTCTTTAAATTCATTGACAGAAAATGGGTTTTGGCTTTGCCAGCCAGGGCTGAGGAAAACGGCCCATCTGAGGCGAAAAACCAGGCGTGAATCGAACCTAAATCCCTGAAAATTGCATGATATGAGGTTATGGATTTCAGTCAATTTCAAAAAATTTGATTTTGTTGAAGAATGAAGAATGAAAAATTTGTGGCTCACATCAAAATTTTTAATCATTTGGAATCTTCTTGAATCATTCTCCTTTCAATTAAGTCCAAAGCTGAGAAAGACTTTGCTTTTCTCAGATACTCTGATCAAATTAATAAAGTTTAAGATTTTTGGGCAAGTCTCCTGCATTTTGGTTATTTTCAACAAAAAATAAACCTCTCCAAAGATTTGCAATGACTGGAGTCCGTTTTCCGCTCTGGTTTGCCTTACTGCTGTATGTGAGCCCTCCCCCTACTCCGCCAGCTCTGCCTCTTCCTAATTTGCTTCACTTTGCCTCAGATTTTAAGCAACCCTACCCAGCTCCTAGGGCCTCTTGTCCCTCATGGTTGTGGCCAGTTTGGTGTGAGTTTAGCTACACAGATTTATATGGAAACATGATACTGACCGTTTAGGACGTCTCTTCATTTTGTTGGGTCACTTGGCCTTGTTGTCACACCTTTGGCCTGGGTCTTTCCCCTCAGCGACCTTCTGTGCTCCAGTTTCCCTAAAATTATTTGAGAAAAGCCTAAATTTTTTTGTGATCTTCTTCTATTGTTGGGTGGCTAGTGATAGTTCAACCCTCTCAGAGTTGTCACCTGTTGAAGCGGTGCACTGAGCTAGTACTTTTGTATCCATTCTGGCCTTGGTTGTTACTGTCTTCAAAGGGTCTGCTGAGGGTGTTGCGTAGCTCCCCTCACTCAAGATGCTCATACAGTATGAAGTACCTGCCACTACCAGTCTCACCCTTCACTATTCATGCGATTTCAGATTTAAAAAAGAGATCTTCAACATGTTGTCCAGATTAGGGCCCACTAGAAGTTTCAAGGCTAGGACTTAGCTGACATCCTCTTTCTCCAGATGCTGCTCCATGAGATTTCAGAGAGAGCTCACCAAAGGTTACTCTCCATGGGTGACAATAATAGATCCCTCCTGGATTCTCTTTCAGTGTTAGAAACCTTTATCAAGACACGCAAGTTTCCCCCTGCTACCTTTGAGGACTATAACTCCTTTGTACACTTGTCCCAAAGAGACCTCACTACAGCTCAATACTTGCGCCTATTTTAAAAGCGAGAATTGAGGTTGAAAACTTTAGAACAGTTGAAAATGGCCCTTCTCCGCGAGTCCCTAGATAATCCTGGTGCTGCCCTTGGAATTTGGGATAGCCCTCACCCCTCCTTATCAGGGACGTGCTTCATACTTGCATCCCTGTTGTCTATCAGCCTCTGTGCCACCAAGCCTAATTTTACCGCTAAACTTCAGATCTTAGAACTTGACAACTCTATCACATTGAGGCACCAACATGTTTTCAATTCTGTGGTGACATATCCAGCTGAGACACTGGCCATTATGGACACTTCCAACCTGATTATATAATTCCCAACTTCTGTACTCTCCCAGTACTGCTTGGAACCAGCTTCGAGTCTTTAGAAGGTGAGATAGAAACCTTCGTCATAGGTGAGGGTCCTCTCATTACTGGACCTGCACCTCCATGCTCCACAGAGTTTTTGAAATTTTGAATTACACTTCAAAAGTAGCAGGTAAGTCTCAAACTTACGTTATGGAATCTCCAAAAAGATATGGAGACTAGTAAATTTAAGTTTTTAAATAAATCCTATTTTATCAAAGGATTGAATGTTCATAGGCTTCAAATTTATTCAGGATTTATTATCTCTTCAATCTCTGAGCGATCAAATCTTTTGATATCATCTGATCAGGACAAGTGTAAACATTCTTGTTAAACTTGATAAGATTAAAATCATTTTGTTACCCTCTTATATCATCAGTGGAATATTTGGGGTAAAAGTTTTAGTAATGGATGAATTTGGCAAAATCCTGACACTTCCCCCCTCAAGGTTCAATCGCAGAGGAAGATTAATCCTCAAAAAACTAGGGTGGATACGGTTTACAACTATATCCATATCTACATGGGCAAATGGATATTTTAATCCCTTTCATAATATAACTTGATAAGGACCAGACCAGTTAGTTCCCAAATTCTCAGTTCATGGCCTCACTCAGAGCCTTCTCATATAAATAGAGGAAGGAGATGATAATGCCTTCCCCAGGAGAGTACTTATCTTTTAATACAGGTTTAAAACTTATAGGAACATTGATGATTAAAACATGCACTCTAGGTTGTTCTAATTGAGTGGAGACATAAGAGTCAGAAGCTTGAGAAGAATATTAAGGATAGGAACTAGCTGCCTCAGTACAAATTTCATTAATCTGAAAATCTAGATCAGAATGCCCCATTTTTTTGTCCAATCTGAGAGATAACTCGAAAATTTGCTCCTGCTGTGCATGGCTTTTAAGTTCCAAAGTTTCAATCTTCATTTGGAGCATATCCACTTTAGATTCACAGGCCTGTAACAAGATGAAAGTATCCTTGCCCATTTACCCAGGTTATCCAATTCATCATATAAGTATTGAAACATAAACAGGGGATCAATTGGACCCCATCAGGAATTAAATTACACTCCTTGGAAACATTATGAACCTGCTCACAAAATTGTTCATTAATTCTCAAAAGAGTGTCAGCCTGCTGAAGGGATCCTAGATGCCCATCAGCACCAGTGGTCCACAAGGTCCATCAGCCCCAGGAGGTCCACGTGGCCCTTCACCCCCAAGTGCCCACAAGGTCCTTCAACACCAGAAGGACCTTGTTCCCCCTGCTGACCCATAGTTTCTGAGGTTCTTTCTACTTTGCTAACTCAAAATTGAATTCCATAGTACAATTGCTCTAATTGGATGAGTCAATTTGTAAGTTCTTCTTCCATCAATTGATTATGACTAGAGAGTAAGAGAAAATTGTCTCTCCATTCAACCTAAATTTTCTGAACTCGCTTCATTAACTGTGAGTCATTAAATTATATATCCAGTGATCAAGCTTAATAAGTTGTTGTTGCACTTCATTAAGAAGATTTTGATTACTAATAATGGCATCCTGATTATCTTTACTAAACTTGGAGGCAGACTTGAATAACTCTGAAACATAATTATTCAAGAATCGGAATTATTCTAGTAAATTAAGCATTCCTTGAAGATGCATTCCTACTAATTGTAGTAAGTGATATAAATTAGGGTGTACAAAATGGTGTAAATATTGCTCAGTACTAATCCCCAGTAATTTTAAAGTTTGATATAAATCTCTTTTTGTAGAGGGTACAGCATTAGTCTGAGATCAAGTAGAACGGTATCCAGGAATTATAAATCCATCAAGCATCTGATTAGTGATGTTCCTTAAAACTTTGGGCTGCATTTGAAAATTCATGATAAATCTTAAATTGGGACCATAAAATTCTAAGTTGGAACGGAATTCCAGCATAAATGCTATCCTTGGGTTTTCAGTTCTAGTGGAACGGACCTTTCATAAAATACTGCCTTGCTCATGGTCCTGAGACTCTTCAGGCGAAAAAGGAGAATCCGTTTTGGTAATTGACATTTTCACAAGAGAGTAACTTGGAGAGCCACCTGTAGTGAGCACCATTTTAAAAAGATTTGAATTAAACTTAAAAAGTGGCAGGTAAATCTCAAAGTTACGTTATGGAATCTCCAACAAATACGGAGAATAGTAAAAAAAGGTTGAAAAAGACCCTTTTTTATTAAAAGAATTTAATATTTTACTGGTTTCTCAGAAGTTCAGGATTTATCAGCTCTTTTTAATCTCTGAGCAATCAAATCTTCTGATATCATCTGATTGAGATAAGCATGATCATTTTTGTCAAACTTGATAATATTAGATTCATTGAGTTCCCCCTCCAATATCAATGGTGTAATATTTGGGGTAAAAGTTTCAGGAATAGAAGAATTTGGCGAAATCCTGGCAGGAGTACCCCTTGCTTTTGTCCTTAAAAGTAGAGGGTGTTAGTAAGTCTAACCTTTTTGATTCATAGCATTCACTTCCTCCTAACCACGGACCCACCGTTGCCATTTTGGAACCTATGCCTTCTGTTCAACCTTTTTTCCCAGTTGGCCCAGTCAAACAACTTTTTCCCAACACTACAGAGTCACCTCTCATGGCATATTCCATCCAGAAATGAGTATAGATCCATGAGAGGATGATTGAAGAAGAGCTAGCTGTGGCTGAACTCACCAAAAGCTTGTCTATATTGAATGGTGTAGTATCTTGTGTAAAAGTCTTCCTCTCACCAAACATAGAGCATTAAGCTACCTCACATCATTTAAGTCCCATGAAAATTTACTAGAAATGTGAAGACATACGCTGTGAATTTCTCAAAGGATACTATTGCCTATACTCCGCTCTCTGGGCTTGGAGCCATCCTTTCCTCCCTTGGCTCTGAGAGAAATAAACCCTCATCTTCTTACTTCTTGTTCATGGCTACTTTTTCTTCTGTGGGGAAGAGCTTTCAAGCACTCGCTTTGGTGGACACTGGTGCTACTGAAAACTTCATCTGCCAAGAGTTGGCGAAGGCCCTGGATCTGCCCCTGGAAGTTGGTCAGTTTGTGAAGGGTTGTGCATCTCAAACCATTCCAAGTTATCACGTGTTAACACCTGTTACTTTCATCGCAGGCAATAGTTACTTTGTTGAGAGCTTCTCCTCAATAAAGAACCTCGTATACCCCGTTATTTTGGAGATTAGCTGGTGGCAGCCAATTTGACATCGTCAATAACCTTCTGGACTCTACCATGCACGCAAAATTCCCTGGTTGAGTCACAGTTACCATCCCTTGCTTATATGAGAGCGCCACGGTGCTCTTCAGAAGGTGGGGCCCCTCTCCTAAGGTGGTCCTAGCCTCTATTCAACCTACTGACGCCCTGACACCAACACTTACTCTGCCTGAATGCATCCGTGGATATACTGATCTGTTTGATCCCGCAAAGGCCCGCCCAATCCCTGAGCACACCAAGTTTAGCTTTAAGTTTAATCTGACCATGGACTACGTCAAGATAGCATCTCCAATTTAACCCTTGTCCCTGAGATATGAGGCTGCCTTGGACGCTTGGGTAGATAACATGCTCTCTAAGGGTCAAATATCTAAGAAATCCTCACCGGTGTGTTCCCCCCTCCTGTCTGTAGAGAAGCCTGATGGCTCAATTCGTCTTTGCGTTAATTATGGCAATTTGAACAATATGACAGTGCCTGACCCCATCCAGTCCCTTTGGAGTACAGATTTTCCGCTACGTGAAGAAGGCTAGGGTGTTCAGCAAGCTTGACTGCCTCAACTTTTTTAGCCAGATCCGCATTAAAGAAGGCCAGGAGTGTTTGACCGTTTTTCATACTTGGAAAGGTATCTACCAATTCAGGATTATGACGTTTGGTTTGAAGAACGTCCCCGCCTGCTTTTAGAATCTCATTGATGCTGCCTTGGGAGACCTTATGGGAACTTACGTGATTGCATACATAGACAACATACTGGTCTTCTCCCAAGATGCAGAATCTCACGCCCTCAAACTTGTGTCTGTCATGGAGAGACTTTCACAGGTGAACCTTACAATTAAGGGTAGCAATTGCGAGTTCTTCCAACCCAAGGTTGAGTTCCAAGGAAACATTACCTTCTCCCATGGCCACAAGATTTCACAGGATAAGGAAGCAGCCATCCACGATTGGGTTACTCCCTCATCTCTCATGGTGCTATGCAGCTTCCTTGGGACATGTAACTTCCTCAAGAAGTTTACCTCAGCTCTCAGAAGTTGCCATCCCTCTCTACACCGCTTCAGGGCAGAAGATTTTCAGTTGGAGCAATGAATGCAACGCTGCATTCCATGCATTAAGTCTATACTATTGTCTAGCCCAGTGTGGTACATGCAGACCCCAGACAACCCTTTATCGTTACCACTGATGCTTCCAACTTTGTGGTGGGAGCTGCTCTGCTGCAAGAGGGGGAGGATGGAGTGGAATGACCTGCTTCTTACTTTTCTAAGAAAATGACCCTAGAGCAGCTCAACTTACGCATTGTATGATAAGGAACTCATTGCAGTTGTTAAGGCAGTACAACATTGGAGCCACCATTTGCATGGGTCCAAGTGGCCATTTACTGTTCATTTTGACCACAAGGAGTTGATTTACTACTGCGCCCCCCAGAAGCTATCCCCTCGCCAGTCCCGGTGGTTAGAAATCCTGTCAGTGTTTGAATTCCAATATGGCTCCATTAAGGACACCCAGAAAATGTTACCTGATGCTCTATCCCGGAACCCTGCCCTATCCCCTAACCCAGCACTAGTTGACTCCCACAATATCCAGGTCTTGATTAATCTGGAACAGGTGTAGGAGAGCATACTGTCCAACCCCCCGCTCTGCCTATGATGAAACCAATGGAAGGGGACGCTGACACCCCTGCCTGCGTTAGGTTGTCCCAACCTCTGTCAGCTGACTATGATAAGATTAATAAGGCCTGCCATAGAAATGGCGAACCCCTGGACAAAGTCTACCAATTGCTGGATGAGGTCATCCTACATCAAGGCAAGTGGTGGGTACCACCTGGACCCCTGCGTGAGGAAGTGATCCGTGAAGCTCATGACCCTCCAACTACTACCATCCTAACAAGGACAAGACGCTTGAGCTGGTCCGCCGCTCCTAAAGTTGGAAGGGTATTGCCAATGATGTGGCAAAATTTACAAAGTCCTGCTTGACATGTAACCGGTCAAAGCTGAGCTGCCTGAAGAGTGCTGGATAGCTTGTTCTCCTCCAAACTGCTGAGGGCCCTTGGGCATCAGTGTCTGTCAATTTTATTGTGGAACTCCCCTTGTCCCAGGGTTACGATGCAGTAATGGTTGTGGTGGACTGTTTCACAAAGATGGCCCACTTCATTCCCTTCAACACCACTATTATCTCAGTGAGACAGCCCAGCTCTTTGTAGACCACATCTTTTTCTTACATGATCCCCCAAGGAGATTATCAGTGATTGGGGCCCACAATTCACTGCTCAGTTCTGGAAAGCCCTTCTTTCCATCCTTGGCATATGCCCCTGCCGCTCCACAGCCTTTCACCTTCAGTCAGGTGGACAGATGGAGAGGGTGAACCAAGGTTTGGAGCAATTCTTAAGTAGTTATCACAATGCTGAACAGAACAATTGGTCATCTCTCCTCCCACGGGCACAATTCGCTTATAATACTTTACTCATACCTCTACAGGCACTTACCCCTTTTTTGAAAACTATACTGTTAGGATTTATGCCCTCTTTCCAGATGTCTTTATTACCATGGATCACTAGGGGATAATTCCCTATGGCGAGTAAATTGGATATTGGTTGACCCCAACTTCAAGTTTTTAATTTGGGGGATTTTAGGTGATTCGCCAGTATCAGATCCATTGGGGTCATTCCAGGTGAATGCTTAAGATCTTGTTGGGCATAGTTGCTGATGAAATGGGGGCATCTGATAGTTGATCAATGATTAACTATCAGGTGTACCAATTGATATCAGTTGGGTTTCATCACCTACTAATTGGGAATTTAAGGAGCAAGTTGCGAGGCAAGTAATGCCACCTACAACTAGCAAATCAATCAATTGGTTTGCAACCTGCCATAATGGGCAACAAGTCCCATTACCTAAGCAGGTCGCTTACCAAATATGGTTAGTTACCTGGGATTGAGTGGAAAATGTTAGGGACACGTTTTCTGACTCTTTCCATTTTAGGGCTCAAGGATGTCCGATGGCAGAATCCTATCCAGGATGGGGAAGACCATCACTAGTGAGATGACAAAGAAAAATAATAACAACAGCTGCTGTTTTATGGCTGAGCCACCAACCAAGGGTTGGGTGCCGAATTCCCTCTATAAATTCCCCTGATAAATCACTTTAATAAAAAAATCTCAAAAAAAGGAAAAACTCAAACTTGGCTTTATCAGAACTCATATTGGTTTTAGTTCTATTCATCTTCAGTAGATTATTGCTTATGTGCTTTAATTGGGGACTCTTTAGAAGGATAAAGTGTAAGGATCGAAGATCCTTAGAAGAGAAGCTGAGCTGAGATGGGATTGCTGCCAACTTCGTGTCACCTGAGGAAAGGCTGTAAACTAGGAACTGAGTGTGGATCAAGTTCGGTAAATAAGGGTAGATATCCCTACTGAAGACATCAAGAGTATTTTGAGGAGAAATACGGGTTGAGCATTGGGCCAGAACTGGTTATCTATTCAACTATGGATAATAGTCTTCATAATATTATCAATCATATATCATATATCATCAGACAACGCAAAGAATGCACAAACTGAACCTGTTCAGTTATCAATTAGGGGTTATTACTTGTAAACGAGCAGCAAAGCCCCTAAATTATAACATATGGTACAACCCCATCTTCACTTAAGTTTATGGCTTAGGTCTACCATTTTTGCTGCCAATGAGCACATTAAAGAGCTCAAGGACATACATCAGGCAGTGAAGGATCATCTCGTTGATGCTGTAAAGATCTACAAAGCATATGCTGATTGAAAGCACCGTGAAGGACCTAATTATAAGCCTGGTGACTTGGCTATGGTCAATGCCAAGAACCTCCACCTGAAGCAACCCTGCCACAAGTTAAGTCCTAAGCGTGTTGGACCCTTCAAGAGCCTTAAGAAAATTGGCCCATCAGCTTACCAGGTTGAATTATTCCCCTCAATAAAAGTGTTCAGCATCTTACATGAATGCCTTCTTACTCTTTTGATGGTCCCATACCACCTCTCCCAGATCCTGTCATAGTGGATAGTGAACCCTAATATGAAATTGATGCCATTATTGCTTCTCGCCTATCCTGACGCCACCTGAAATACTTGGTGTCCTGGAAAGGATATGATGAGACAGAGAACAGCTGAATATCCTATTGGGACATGACCAATGCTCAGGACCTAATTCATACTTCCACTCTAGATTTCCAGATGCTACAGGTCCTGATACCCAAGCCTCCTTAGCTGCCATGAATCTACCTACTCCCCACAAGAACTTCACCTTGGCCAATGTCCCCTCAGGTGGTGTAGAACCCCATCCAAGAGCGGAGGGTGATGTCACAGCTATTGATATATTTCTTGGAATTAACCGCCTCTCCAAAGCAAAGTCCAACAAGCCCTTGGGGCAAAGACCAGAACACCTAAGGGTCGCTGTTGATCTCTCTAAGGGCATTGACAGAAAATGGGCTTTGTCTTTGCTATCCAGGGCTGAGGAAAACGGCCCAACTGAGGCAAAAAACCAGGCAAGAATCAAACCTAAAACACAAAAAATTACATGATAAAAGGTTACAGAATTTGGCCAAATTCAAAAAATTGATTTTGTTGAATAACGAAGAATTTGTGACTTAGATCAGATTTCAATAAACATTTAAATCTTTGAGAATCATTCCCCTTTAAATTAAGTCCCAAGCTGATAAAGGCTTTGCTTTTCTCAGATACTCTGATCAATTTAATAAGTTTAGGATTTTTGGGCAAGCTTCCTGCATTTTGATTACTTTTTGATAGAAAAGACACTTCTCCAAAGTTCTGCGATGGCTGGAGTCCATTTTCCACTCTGGTTTACCCTACTGCTGTATGTGAGCCCTCCACCTACTCAACCAGCTCCACCTCCTCCTATTTTTCTGCCCTTTGCGCTAGATTTTACGCAACTCTTTCCAGCTTCCAGGGCCTCTTGTATCTGATGGTTGTGGCCAGTTTTGTGTGTGTTTTGCTCTACAGAATTATTTGGAAACATAATACTGACCGTTTAGGACATCTCTTTGTTTTTTTGGGTCACTTGGCCTTGTTGTCACACCTTTGGTCTGATCTTTCCCCTCAGCGACCTCCTGTGCTCCAGTTTCCCTGAAAATACTCCTAGAGGGCGTAGTTACCAGCTTAGCCGGGGAAGAAGGCAATGCAGCTTTGATGCTTTTATGTAAAAGCACTTTGTTGAAAAACTTAGTGATCTCCAACCTACAGGATGAAGGGGTCCTTTTAAGTTACACTGAAGGAGCAGGTTTCAAGGGCTGAGCAGGCACAGGTGGCCGTATGGGGCTACCTTGGCCCCCGTTCTCTGGCTGACAGTTGGAAGATTCTCAATGGTTAAAACTTAAGAGCTAGTAACAGCTTTTAAGGTCTTCTCAGTTTTTTAGTACCCTTAAAGATCTGGAAACGTTTTTTTTATGTCAAAACACTCCTGAAGTTGCACCTCACATAGACAATATGCCTGGCTAAGAAAGGATGAAGAGCCTAGAGAGTTAGAATAGCAACAACAGCATCATCAAGCGATAGCATTTTAGAGTTTAGCAGCATCTGGGCTTTTTAATTTAAACGCTCAACAAAGGCAGCAACCATTTCCCATGTTTTTATGTTATAGCCCAAAAAGCCTGTTTCCTCCTATTCAAACTCTGCGTTAAGCCAAATTCCTGAATAAGTGCCTCCTTGACCATCACCCAAGTAGTAAGGGAGTCCATACACGGCACCATTACCTCTTAGGCCATGCAACTTAAGTTAGGGAGGATAGCTGGTTTTTGTTGTTCAGCCATGCCTTCAATGGCAGATTCATAGACAAATAAAAATGAGACAATGCTACCCTCACCAGGGGTGAACTTGTCTTTAAAGGGAGGTTAAAGGGAACAGCAGTGAAAGAGGGGTGTTGTTCAAGCTTCTTAAGGTGTGATAGGGCACTGGCTAGTTGCTGTTTAAGTGTAACTATCCTTAAGATATTTTCAGAGGGAAGGGGAGGAAGGTTACATATTTGACTGACCTTCAGTTTAGATGAAAATTTTGTGGTATATAGAACCCCTGTAGTGAGCACCACTTGTTGGAATCCTGGTATTTTTAATGCTCGCTGTGCTTGGGACACAGGATCCAAACAATTAGCTGGGTTAAGAGTATTGAAATGCTCCTGCTGTAGTTAAAAATTTGGGGATTTTTACACCTTATGTAAAAAATAAGTAAACTGATAAACCTAAAAGGTCAAGTTTTTATAAGCTTAATTAAGTGTAATATAGGGGGATAAGAAGCAAACCCCCTCAATATTGGGTTGCTTAGTATTTAAATTATATCAAGGTTTAAAGTGATTCAGACAAGAAATTCATCATAAGCTACAAGCATCCAAATTAGGGAATATAGGGTTTCAACCTATAGGAGCACTTGAAATTCACCTTGCTTCAACAGAACAGCTGATTGAGGGTCAATAGTAGGTAGGACATGTCCATTTGGTAAGGTTTATTATATTTGAACCAATCATCATTGAGAAAACTATTTGCATCTTGGGAGACCCCTCCAAGCCTATAAAAGGAGATGATCTCCAAGGAGAAGTTTGAACTAAATTAAAACAGGATGGGGAGGGACCTCAGAACGGCACCCCTGATTTCACCACCAATTTGGTATAACCCTGCTATTAACAGTAGGCCTATTTGGCCAAGACAAGGAGGAAATTACATTGCCCCAATTTGAGGGGTTCCACTGAGAATTGTCCAGGGTTTTTGGGCAGTATTAGCCTTATCTAAACCTGAATCACTCTTATTACAAATTCTGACAGGTAATTGTCTGACACATTGTATAACAAAAATTAAAAAAACTGCCAAAGCTAAGTAGGTTATTTTACAGAACGCATAACATTTATAAAAACATTACACAAAACTTTCCAAACCAAACCTTACATTTCTACACCATTCTTAAATTGTACAAAATCCTGGGTTTAACCAAATAACTGCATTCGACATGTATACATGTCAAGTGGGCTACTGGTTAAAACTAAATTCCGCAGTTAAAGGGTTAAAACCTATTATCTATTAACCATATTCAAAGCAGCAAAAAATCAAATATAACTTGTCCTATATAAACCACATTAAAAATCAGTCACTCTGCGGCTAAAGTTTATATCAATTATTAAATCGCCAAAGCTTGCTGAACAACACAAACGGCATTTACCAAGGCTATAAACAATGGTCAAAAATCCAAGTAATCTCGTTTAAACTTGGTATTTATTTTAACTTAGTGGGAAATAAACATGTTCGAAAAAACTTTAAAATATTTTTACACCAAAGAATCTTATCCAAATGTGATGTATTTTTAAAACTAGAATGGCACCAAAAATAATATTTTGAAATAAAGAACATGGAGTAATTTTAGTATGTATTACGATCTAAAATGTGCTTTGCTATGCATTAAATCACCTCAAGGTTGAAAAAGCTAAACTATAATAGAAGCTAGACGCAAGAAATATTAGTTATACAATAATGAACGAAGGCTGCATCCTCCTTTAATATTCAGGTTGTTAAAAGTTAAAAATGGGTACAAAGTACCAGAAAATATATATTTAGCCTTTGACTTATAATATCGCATCACAAAAATCATATTTCAATCGTTTCCAAAAGGCTAGTATGCCTACCAACTATTCTCCTCATACTGACCAAGTTGCATTAATCCCACGAATGATAGATGTTAAATCTTTACAGATTACTGGTTCAATTGGAAATCCGAAGACTTTTTATCTTAGATAAAATGCCCTCTAAAGTTGGGACGCCCTTACGCGTTGAATTCAAAGTTGAAGCAGGGCGTTCGGTTATTTGCGAAAAAATATCCTCAAATTTGCCTTCCGATATGGGCTTAAAGCAAATCGTGTTTCCTTCGGGGTAATCATCAAAAGCCACAGAATCCGCAGAGGAGACCTTTGCACACTGTTCTGAAAGACGGATAAAAAGATGGAGTTCGTTGTGATACATACGATAGGCTTGTTTATTGAGGCATGCCTCCTCAGTCAGGGAACCAAGGACTCCAATTTTAAAAGATGCTTTTAGAAATCGGAGGAATGTCAACAATGTGATCCCTATGAGGGACCCATTTTAGAAACTTCGCTTCAACAGCAAATCTTCCTTTTTGATCTACTAACGGATGAAAGGTATCAGTAATAAAAGTAACTGATGGAGCGAAAGCAGGATAGGATTTGGGAATATCTAGCCGAAACTTAAGAACAGCGCCTTTGTAATAGCCTCTGTGTATAAAGATTACGCCGTACCAGATGTAAAAGTTATCGATGGCCGGCATGACATAAACACCAGTAGGACACACCGAAGTGTTGCGCAAGCTTGCAATTCAATCAATAACTCATAGCGGCGATAATAAATCGCATTGTTGTAAAGTGAAGCCTCGGCTCCATCAAAATCAGGCGTTGGTTCGTTCAATGCTTCTGCCGAAGAAGAGCGCTTTAAAGCAAAATGTGTTCCACTCTCTTGCTCTATACTTGATCGCGGAGCAAGATTCCCTGTCGGTGCCACAGTGTTGCGCCTGATAAGCGGATTATCTGGTTTTGAATATCGGTAAAGACTGAAAACGCTAAAAGCTAACTTCGGATAAACAAAAATAGTCTTTAAATAAGTAAAAAATATCTGCGATATGCATTAACAAGGCACCAAAGTTAAGGACTTTAAAATAAGCTGATGATTCCTTTAATAGCTTTATTTGTGGCTCATCCTCCATAAGCTACATTAACATAATCAAATGCGAAGTCAAACAGTTAGGTATGTATAATTGCTGCTTCAACTAATGCTTCAGCTGACCTTAATTAGGTGCCTCCTAACCATAATCTAAAGTTAAAATCAGTATCATGAAGTTATTAAATTGTCATAAAACTATTGGATTTTGGTGCATTTCAATCCTGCCGTTTCACCCTTAATCCATTTTATCCTGAAAATCCTTCACATAATATTTATTCCTTTTTATCGTTTTCACAAATAAAGCTAGTATAATTATTTTTATTTAGGTCATTAGATTAAAGTTTTTCAACTAATCTAGTCTTTCTAATGGAAAGTATTATTATGATTTTATTGGGATCCAGGCATCTGGGAAATTAGGCCATATTGCACTGAGATCAAGACTTTATTCATTTTGGTTAGACATAGTATTCTAGAATTTGAAGAGCTGCCAATACTCCTAGTTATGATTTATTTGAGAAACCCAACTCCACAACAGCTTTAGCAAGTCTTAACAACTCTTACCATCTAGTACTAAAAAAAAAAAAAGTCTTAACAACTCTTTAAATTTATATTTTACAAGATGAATAAGTTTTTATTTTAATTTATATGAGATGAACCAAGCTAGGGATAGATACTTATCAATATATTAGTACTAGCAGGTCCTAGCTAAATAGAGAATGATAAATAAATATATTCAATTAGTAGAATTCTCTTGTTTTGCTACAGGGTAATTATATTATCTAATTATTATAGGGATTAATTAACTAGCTTAATATATAGATTTATTAGATATTAATAGCCAGAAATTTATTACCCTTCTTTAAATCCTGGCACTTATATTATATACTATTTTTATCATTAGTTTAAATACTCTTGATAAGTAGATTTTCTAGTTTGTTATAAGATATTTTTAATAATGATTGAGGTGGGTTGACCTTGGGACAAATATAACACCGAGAATTTTTCTAGCCAGTACAGGTTTCAAACTTGAAACCTGCACTAGGGTAGAAACAGTTTTACCTGCCAGGCTAACCACCCTTGTTATATGATATTTTTGTAACTATAAAAGTTACAATATTATAAATTTTTTCAAAAAAATCTTACTTTTACCTTTTCTTCATAAAATCTATTTTCATTACCTGTTATTTTAAAATAAAGACTCTCTTAAACTGCTTTAGTAGATTAAAAATATTATGCCCTATACCAAGATAGTAAATAGCAACGTTATTGTAAGTCTGGTGGCTCAACCTCTTGGGTTGGACTGAGACAAGTTCCATTATAAAAGGAAGAAGGGACCTAATGCCCCTGTGGAGCCATTGATACAATTGGGGGACTTGGCCCACATTGTTGATGAAAATTGGGTGACAGCATTAGCCCCAAAGAATCCCTCCAAAGTGCCCACCTAATCTGCATTTTTCCTTGTTAACAAGATAAAAGGGGTTTGTAAGGAGGAAATCCTGGTAAGAGGCCACCAACAGCACCTCCACCCTCTCCTGACATCCACCCTACCATTCCCCACTTCATTTGATATTGGAAAATTTGACCTCAAAACTCAGAAATAGTTCCTGAGTTAAAAAAAACTGGTCTGGAACACAAAACCCAAAATTCTGGGTTCCAGAGTGCCAATCTGAGTTAAGAATTTGTTTTCATATTTTTTAAAGATTATTTTAATCCATTGTCAAAATTGACTCCAGCAGAATTTAATTCTGCTGCCCCTCCAATCCAAGTAAATCCACTCAAGTTTAGATCAGTAGGGCCTCTCTGTCATGGACAAAAAGATTATGTTGCCAGAGCTTCTTTGACATCATATGTAAGCTAACTGAAAACTCCCCAAGCCTAGGCTTTTTACCCATGACATATCAACCAACTCCTGTTTAAGCTATCCATCAATACCTTTCCTACTATCTAGCATATAAGACAACTTCCTCTAAGAAGGGACATTTGTCAGTTCATTTTTCTACTAAATTTAAATAAATTAACTGATCATTTTTTTTAATTTTATTCTGCAGACTCCGCCTATTTCCAATATTCTCTCACTAAACCCAACAAAATATGCCACAATTTACATTTTAGGGCAGATGGTCATTGAGTGGGCCCTCTGATCTATCAATCCAGCAGCCCACCATATGTTGATTGTGATAATCAAAGGCTATGATACTGTTGCGCTTTGTCAATCTGCCGCTCCAAAAGAGCTTTAGGATCCACTAAAATCACTCCAATGACCTGCCTCTGTTTTGGCGCACCACAGGCAACCTACAGTTCTGCCACCCCTCACTCAAGATAGTCAGAGAATTTGGACTAATTCAGCTCACCAATCCACTGGTAGTTTGGTGTAATATGAGTGAAACAAGGCATTTTCCTCCTTAATCTCAACTCTTTGTTTGATGGCAAGGAACAGCTATCCTTGCAACCTCAAGGTGAAAATTAGTTGCTGGATTATATGGCCATCTCACCACAGGCCAATCCAGCCTGAGTTATTTTTTTAAAATTAATTTGCTGATCTGATGACATTTTTGACCACTCAATCCATTGTGAAACACCTCAACAGGTGTAAGATGACGCCCAAGACCACCCAACATTTTATCAAATCAATTTGATTCAACTCAATTTATGAACTCAATAGCATTTTCATTAATCTAAAATTTTCATTTCTTTTCAAGACAATTATTTCTATGAAACTGGAAAGAAAGTTTGGAAACTGAGCCTAAAGGTCAACAAATGCTAACCCAGGAGGATTGGTCATCCTTCTTGCCTCTCCTGCCCTTTGAGGTGCCCCTGCAAGGCCTGCAGTTGACCCTATTGTAGCCATCTGATTTGCTTTGAGGCCTTTGGTATGTTCTTTAATTTTTGTTTCCCTCACAAGGATAATAGGGCATCCCTCCTACAAGTAATCAGAACTGCTATGCCACTAGCATTCTGGGCTTTGCACTGGGCTGTTACATACCCATATTGAAAGCCCAGTCCTAATATAATCATCATGATCTATGACATAATGAACTGACCTATAACCTCAGCACTTTCTGTACTCCTTATGGGATCAGTTAAGAAAGTTAATAATTTAAGATTAATAAATTTGCATTCCTTGTGTGAATTGATTTTATCTTGTTGGTCACTCATTACTTTCTGCAGAGCATGTAAACAACTCATACTGTCCTAGGATAGTGACCACACAGCACCAGGAAACCAGGATGCACCTTCAGCAGGTGTAGTTACGATGAGAATTCCATCAGTCCCCTATCCTAAAGTAGCAGAACAAGTGCTAGATGCTCTGTCAGTGCTTCATATGCACTTTGAAGCTGGGTATCTCAAACACCTACTCTTACTGATGCACAAAGAAGTGTAGCTCTCTTAGCTACCCTAGAAGGAAAAGCACGTTGCTGGGTTAGAGGAGTACTATGGGTTGCAAACAAACTTTATGAAATCATACTACCATATAACTAGTATCTGCTGCAGTACAAGCACCTGAATCTAGAGAATCCCATCTTTTTGTCTCTTCACCATCTACCAGAATGTCCCTTACTTGCCTTAACTTGTAGAAACCTTCACAGCATTAGTTTCTTCAGTTGGTATCCCTGCTGAAATTGTGGTGTTAGCTTTTAGAGCAGCCTTGGACAACACTGCAGACAGCAATTCCTCATGGGATATCTTTCAACATCTATGGAGGCTGCATTTTCCTTAGCATACTTGATGGGGGAAACCTTCTTGTGCATTATAACTTTAGTGGCAGCAATGACATCTCCTCTGTTAGAAAGTCCCCTTCAAGCTAGTTCATTACAATCAAAAACATCCACATCTACATCTTCAAGGAATATGGTCTAGAGAAGCTCTTTTGTATTTGCAGTGGTATCTCCATACCCTCAAGTTACTTTAAAAAGTAACAAACTACCAGTTGAGAGTCACTAACACTTTCCCACTGATAAGGATATGATTGTAACATTTTACCCAAAAATCCTACTTTAACACCCAACCAAATGGCCCAGGTAAAAGCCCACTTAAAACATGATTAGGAAACTGATTCCCATACCAATTAATCAAGTCTTACTCCAACTGGGTTGACTCCACCTGCCATACAGGACCATGAAAGTTCCTCTCATGCAATGGAGATGAACAAGGCCATAGTGGTAGATCCTACCAATCCCATCCTACCCGTGGACCAGGAGAACCCTACAGAGAAACCCCATGAGAATAATCAGTATAGCTCATCAGTTACCAAGGTGCCTCTTTATACTGGGTCCATCCCCATTTCTGCTGCCCTCTCTTTCTCCATGACCAATAAAGAGGATCAAGCTTACTTCCTGTTTCCAATTACCTTTAGAGTAGGATTACGGGAGGTTACAGTACAAGAACTCATCAATACAGGTTCAGCTGGCAATTTCATGGAACTAAGAGTTGTTCACGATCTAGATCTGGACACTGTTCTAGCCCCTTCTATATGAGAGCTTCATCTACATCAGTGACATGCCATACTATCCAGAGTCCAGTGCAGTTCTACATCCACGAATTCTGCTTTTGTGAACACATTTCAGCTGTACCTAATTTACTATAACCTTTCATCATGGGGGTAGGATGGTGGTTTCACCAACAGGTGAACATTAATCTGGATCATAAAACTTTTTGTGATTTGCCAATAAGAGGTGTAGTGGGGAATTCCCACTAATTGAAACTCTCACAATATAGCCTTCGCTTAGCTCAAACACTTCCTCTGAGATTCCCCTATTGGACCTCCCCCAAGATTTTCCAAATTTCCTAGCACCATATAAGGACGTCTTTAATATGAGACTTACAGGCCAACTACCACCTCATCCATAATATGAACTCTTCTTCCATATAACTGTGCATCTTGTTAATATCAACTTTCCATTTTACCCTCATATGAAGGAATAAGCCAAGGAGCTGGCATATGGCTAGATGACATACTAGACAAAGGATGGATTATCAAAAAACCCTACCCATTGTCTCACCGGTATTCTTTTCTAAAAATCTGATGTCCCTTTATGGCCTTGTGTGGACTATGGCCATGTTAACAATGTAACAGTTCTGGATACATACCCCACCTCATTAGAAAATCCATTGCTCAGGCCATTGCTATATTCCATGGTTTCCCAAGGCTAGACTCGGTTAATGCTTTTAACCAGGTGAGGGTTAAGGATGGCCAAGAGTGGCTCATGGCCACTAGAACAAGGAGTGGAATATTTTAACTCAGGAGATACCTTTTTGACTAAGAACTCTCCGGCAACCTTCCAATGATTAATCAATGATTTTCTGGGGGCCTGAGGCTTACTTGTGCTGTTGCTTATATTGATGACATATTGATCCACTCTTAAACCCATGAACAGCATACAAAGGATTTGAAAGCTGTAATAGCAGCCCTTCTCAAAACAGGTCTCTTTGTCAAGCCTTCCAAAAGTAAATTTTTTTGAGAGGAAGCAACTTTTGTAGGAAACCTGGTTCTTAAGGATTATGATGCTGTCCCTACATGTAAGCTGGAGGCCATTCAGTACTGGCCAGCCCCCAATACTCAAAGACAACTACAAAGTTTCCTGGGTACTGTAATTTTCCTAAAGAAGTTCTCTCCAGAGCTCACCCAGCTGGCTGCACCCCTCCATTCATTGACAGAGAATAATGTCCCTTTCAAATGGACAGAGGAGTGCCAACAAGCTTTAGAGGCAATTAAAGCAATTTCCCTGCCAGCGCCAGTCTTGCGTCATGCCAACACATCCAAGCCATTAATTGTGGCTTGTGATGCGTCCACCATTGCTGTTGGAGCAGTACTCTTGCAGAAATGCAGGTATAGAGAACCCCATAGCATAGTTCTGGAGAAATATGTTTCCACATAATAAGCCTGGGAAATTTATGATTAAGAGTTGACCGCAGTGGCATGTTTGCTGACCTATTATAAATATCTTCTTTAAAGTGCACAACATGAAGTCACAGTACACAATGGCCATAAATCCTTACTGTATTATTATAGATACCAAAAGCTGTCTCATCATCAAGCACGCACCTACAGGGATCTTTTTAACTTTCACTCAAAGTATGAGTTCATAAAAGGGCCACTAGATGTACTGCCTGATATGTTAAGCCACAACCCTGCCTTGGCTCCAAGACAGAGGAGGACCTGTTTGAGCTCACCACAGTAGTGCCTTTCACCATGATTTTCTCCTTCACCCCTGTTATAATAGCATATGCTGATATCTCTCCACTAACCCTCATGGGTGAACGCGTTTTAGCAGATCAAATATGTTGCCCAGAGGTAATTGAGATGTCAAATGACCCAGAGACTAAGCAGCGCAAATGGCCCCTGTACCACTTAGAGGATAGTATAATCTTTAGGGATAGGATTTGGGTCCCACCCACCATATGCATGTAGTTTTTGAAGAGCACCAATCCCACCTGCAATAGGCCATCCTGTTCAAAGAAATATGCTGAGCTAGTCAAAAGAACCTACAATTGGCCTGGGCTCTCAAAGAATATCCCAGCTTGGGTATCAAGCTGTGTTACCTGTTGTAATGGATGGGGCTCTTAAGGCCCAGCCCGCCACTGGCCATGAACCCAAATCCCTGGATGGGGGTCACTCCCATGAGGGAAAGGGCAATAGCCATACCAAACCCCCAAGGCTCCTATCTGGGCGGGTGGCCTCACTGGGCACACCAGGCTGAAATGTGGCGCACCAGCCTCTGTTGCCTTAGTGCCACTCTGGCAACTACCATCCCAAAGGGATGGGCACAGGCTGAGGTGCAGTGGACATCAATGTCCTGCTGGCCTCTAGTCACCTGTAATACAGTTTTGACAAGCTCCCCCAGCCAACACTGGGCCAGGGTATTCATCTCTGCCAGGGAATCACCACTCCAAAGGACCTCAGGACGTCCACCCCCTTCCTCACTTCCTATTGCACTGCCCTCTGCACCAAAACAACCCGCTCAAATAAATAAAATACAATATCAAATTATATTAAATTATAACTGGTCTAGCGAATAGTGGCCTTTATTGGGGTAAACTCAAGGTTCAAAATAGAATTCCAAAGTGAGGTCCATCAGGAGCAACATCGCTTTGAAATAACACCTAAAAAGGCTAAATGCATTGTCAGTCATGAAGTGCGTAAAAGCCTCCAGAATTAACAGTGTCCTAGCAACTCATTGGCAAATAGGAAAACCTCCAAAATAGACAACCACTTAATAAACTTTAAATAATTATCCCGCTATTAACCCAATTAGGAAAACTGCATCAGAATAACGGAATTGCAACCATCAACATACCTAAATCTCATAATTTCCAACCTTACGAGATCCACATATGATCATCAACCATTACACCTGTGCTCACTCCAAATCAGACCACACAGGAAAAAAGGGCCTTCTATACCCTTTGCAACAAGCTGAGGGTCCCTGGATGTCCGTCTCAGTGGACTTCATTATTGAACTTCCCATGCCCAAGGGGTTTGATGACATAATGGTGGTTGTGGTTAGGTTTACCAAGTTTGCATAGTTTATCCCATTTAATACTACCACACAGCTGCAGATACTGCAGCATTCTTTATCACTCATTTCTTCACCATGTTTGGACTCCCAACGGAAGTTGCAAGTGACCGTGGTCCACAGTTTACAGCCAGGTTTTGGAATGCTTTCTAGGACTTCTTAGCACCAAAACCTGCCGTTATACAGCATATCACCCACAATCAGATGGGAAAACTGAGAGGGTTAATCAAATTTATAGAACAATATTTACGCTGTTACTCCTCAGCTAACCAGGACACTTGAGCCATGGACTTTCCTTAAGTGCAATTTGCCTACAACAATGCATCACACTCTTCCACTAGTAAACCCCCTTTGAAGCAACATTATGTTACAAGCCATCCTTCCAGATTGAAGCATGCTTAACCTCCGCAGTCCCCAAAGCAGAGGACCAGATCACCCATATCCAAGGTACCCAAAAGCTTATCCAAGAGTACTTATCAAAAGCCATTGGAGACTATAAGAAGTTTGCAGATAGAAAACGACTCCCAGGGCATGATATCTCTGTAGACTCACTTGTTATTCTTGACACTTGCCACTTGGATATGAAGGTTCCCTCTAGGAAGTTGGCTAGTAAGCGCTCTGGCCCTTTTGAAGTAGAAAAGGATTTGGGTATGGTTCATATCTCATCAAGATTCCTACCTATTGAGAACAACATAATGTATTAAACATCTCTCAACTATTCTCCTTTAAGGTTGATCTTCCTTTGATCGGTGTACCCCCTTTAGGTTGGGATCATCTATTGCTAAAAAAGGGTGAGCTTCCTTCTACCCCTGAGCCTACTATTGTGAGGGACTCTCAAGAGAGAGAAGTGAAGGAATTACTGTGCTCAAGCAGATCCAGGAGGTTAGTCCAGTACCTGGTTGCATGGAAAGGCTACCCAGTCTATGAAAATAGTTGGATAAGTGCAAGGGACTGTGAGAACTGAAAGGATTTACTGGCTGAGTTCCATGAGAAATATCCTGAGGCCCACTACACAGGTCTGCATTTTTTCGGTTGCATCATGTTTTTCAAGTTTTAATGATGGATTCCTATGTATGTTTGTGCGCTGAATCCAAAAATGACCTTAGTTTTTTTCATCACGTCAGAATTTTTTGCAAATCGCAATTTGCCAAATATAGTATATGTCAAAAAATATCACAAATATGAGACTTAATGACAGAGTGTTTAGGTTTGTTTCATATAAAATGTATTATTTTGCGTCTTATAATAGACATAATATAATAGAATATAGAAATATAAAAACTCACAATTTTAGTTGTTGTGTCGACATGTTTTTGGACCAGCCAAATGTGTTATATATCAAAAAAAAGCACAACTATAAGACGTACTGATAGCTTTAAATACATAGGAAATGCTGCCATCTGTCAGTTTATGATGAAAACAAATTGTTGACATCATAAACTGGCAGATGGCAGCACTTTTGTCATTTAACGTGTTGTACATCTCAACTGTCAGTGTTGGAGCAACCATAGGTATGTTTCCTCCTCAATCAAAAGTGTTTGCGTCAGTGGATATATGCTAAAAAGCAAACATACAGTGTTTGAAATCGCGTCAAGAGGCTGTAAAAAGTCTGCAGATTCTTTTTGTTACTTTTGTGGTGAGTTAATGGTGTCAAGGCAAAAATGACATATAACATCATTTGTGCAGCAAGTGTATCTCATGTATTTCGGTGTAAAACTAGGAGATTAAGACAAAACTTGGGCACCCCACTATGTTTGCTATACGTTGTTGAAGGACTGAGACGGTGGTCAAAGGGTGAACAACATGCTTTCAGATTTGGCGTTCCAATGGTCTGGTGAGAGCCACAAAATCATAGAGATGAACGTTACTTTTGTTCAACCGGTGTTTACAGTTTCAATGTAAAGAATAAAAAGAACATTTTCTATCCAAATCTGCCATTGGCTTTATGTCCTGTCCCTCATGGTCCAGATGTACAGTGCCTATGCAACCAGAACATTTACCTGAAGTTGATGGTTCAGAAACTGAATCAAGTGAAGAAACTGAAGATAACGAAGAGGAGTATGAACCTGGCAATTCTGCTCCACAACCATTTACACAAACTGAACTGAACGATTTGATTCACAACTTACATCTGACCAAAGAGGCTTCAGAATCGCTTGGTTCGCAGCTTAAAGATAAGAATTTGCTCGCAGCTGGTGCTTTGTTTTCCTGGTTCAGGTACAGAGAAAAATTTTTATTCCACATTTTTTGGAAGAAGGAGACTTAGTATTCTGCAATGATGTGTTTGGACTGTATAAGACATTCAACATTCCATATGAAAGCACTGATTGGAGACTATTCATTGATTTGTCAAAAAGAAGCCTTAAAGTTGTCCTGCTTCACAACGGAAACAGATATGCGTCAATACCCATAGGGCATTCTGTACACTTAAAAAAACGGTATGACAATTTAAAATTTGTTCTCCAGAAAATTAAGTATGACGATCATAAGTGAATCATGTGTGGTGATCTCAAAGTAATATTGATGATTCATGGACAGCAAGGTGGGTACACAAAGTTTACTTATTTTTTATGTTAGTGGGATAGCAGAGACAAGGAAAATTATTGGAAACAGAAAGATTGGACACAACGAGCTTCATTGGAACTTGGAGTAAAAAATGTGCTCCTATAAACCTCTCATCAAGTTGACAAAAGTTCTCCTTCCACCTCTACATATTAAATTAGGCTTGATGAAGCAATTTGTGAAAGCCTTACCAAAAGATGGTAAATGTTTCCAGTACATTGTAACAAATTTCCAGCCTTGTCAGCCCCAAAGCTGAAAGAGGGTGTCTTTATGGGTCTGTACATTAGAAAACTTTGCAAAGATGGAAATTTTGAAAAAGAAATGGAAGTTGCTGAAAAAGAAGCCTAGGTCGCCTTTAAAGATGTAGTAACCAAGTTTCTGGGCAACAAAAAGGATCCGAATTTCAAGGCTATCATTGAGACTATGCTGCAGAAGTACCAAAATTTAGGCTGTTACATGGATTTGAAGGTTCATTCCCTACATTCACATTTGGACTAATTTCCTGAGAATCTAGGTGCTGTTAGTGAAGACATGGGTGAGAGATTTCATCAGGACATCAAAGAAATGGAAAAGCGTTACCAAGGAAGATGAAATACTACAATGATGGCAGACTATTGCTGGATGTTGCACCAAGATGGTCCCAGAAGAGCACATGCACGGAAAATCTTGAAACAGAGCATGGCTGGTCCAAAAAGATGTTGACACAATGACTAAAATCGTGAGTTTTTCATTTTCTATATTTCTATATTCTATTATATTATGTCTATTATAAGCTGTAAAATAATACGTTTTATATGAAACAAACCTATTTCACTCTGTCATTAAGTCTCATATTTTTGATATTTTTTGACATATACTACATTTGGCAAATTGCGATTTGCAAAAATTCTGATGTGATGGAAAAAACTAAGGTCATTTTCGGATTCAGCGCACAAACATACATAGGAATCAATCATCAAAAATTACAAAACATAAAAATTGTCGCAGGCTTGTGCTATCCACTCGATAAGATTGCTGCCATTTTGGCTATCAAACTCCCTACTAGACACAAGAACTATGCTCTGGCTCATGTACTAGGAGGAAGGATGTTATCAGGTCAAAAAGAAGAGTATAATGTAAGTCTAGAAACTCAACATCTTGGGTTGCACAGGAAAAGGGTCCCTTATAGGAAGGAGAAGGGATTTAATGCTCCTGTGGAGCCCTTGGCTCAACTGGGGGACTTGGAACATGTGGTTGATGAACGTTGGGTAACCGCATTGGCCCCAAAGGATCCCTCCGCAATATCCCCCTTGGCTGCTTCTTCCCTTGTTGAAAGGATAAAGGAGGCTCGCAGAGAGGTAATCCAGGACAGAAGTCACCGGCTGCACCTCCACCCTCCCCTGGCCTCCACCCCACCATCCCTCACTTCCTTGGAAAGGAAGAAAATCGACCTTGAAACTCAGAAAATGGTTCCTGAGTCAGGAAAACTGGATAAGAACACGGAATCCAAAATTTCAGGCCCAGGAATGCCAATCTTAGTCAAGAATCTATTCTCAAAAATTTTCAAAAGGTCTCTCAAGATTTTGTTGAATTGAAACTGCGTAATCCAATTCTGCTGGCCCTTTGATCTGAGCAAGTCTGCTCAAGTTTGGATCAGTGAGGGTCCCTTCCTGGTGTAGCAGCTAATTACGTTGCCAGAGCTTCTATGATCTAGTGTTTAAGCTGGCTGATGACGCCCCAAGCTCAGACTGAGTACCATGCATACGTCAGCTGCCCCTGTCTAGAAACAAACCCATGACTCACTTTTCCCCATTTTTGCATATAAAACAACTGCTTTTGGAAGGGACAGTTGTTCATTTTTTATCTTAAGTTTTAAATAAAGCTGATCCATTTACCAAACTTAATACACAGACTCTGCATCTTTTTTAATATACTTTCAATTAATCCAGCAAAGTACGCAGCAATTTGCGTTTATAGTCAATGGTCATTGTTTGGGCCCTCCAAGCCAATGATCTTGAATCCCACCAAATGGTGATTGCAAAGATAAAAGATTTCTCCATGGGCATGCGACGCCAATCTACCATTTCTGAAGAGTTTTTGGATCTGCGGAACTCTTTGAAATGATCTGATCCTCCTTCAGCATCTAGAAGACAAGCTACAGGTCCTCCTCCCTCTTCACAAAATAGGAGGAGAAATCAAAGAACTTGCCCTGCCAATCTGCTGGTGGTTTGGCACAATTTGGGCAGAATGAGGCCATCTCCACTAATTGCAATTATCCATTTGGGGCGAGAAACGGTTGTTCTTGCAACCTAGAAGGTGGTAACCAGGCATTGGACTATCCAGGCCATCTCTTTGAGGGCCAATCTGACCCAAATCATTTTAGAAAATTGATCTGCCTTACTGGCTACGCCCCCAACCCCTTAACCCACTGCAAAACCCCTCAACAGGTGCTTGGTGAAGACCAAGGCCTCCCAACAGTCAAATTGTTTTGATTTAATTTGATTTAATTTGCAAACCTGATATGCATTTCCAAAATTCTGAAAATTTAGTTGATCTTCAGAAACCTATTATGATAAAATTGAACCGGAAAAATGGAAGAAGATCTCAAAGGTCACCAACTGCAAACCTGGGAGGATTGGTCATCCTCCTTGCCTCTCTCACCCTTGGGAGATGTCCCAGAAAGACTCACGGTTGCCCCATTGCAGCTATTTGGCTTTCTATGTGGGCCTATGGTATCATCTTGAATTTTTATTTCTCTCACAAGTATCATAGGAGATCCCTCCTACAATTGACCAGAACTGCTTTGCCATTGGCATTCTGGACTTTCCACTGGGTTGTTACACACCCAGATTAGAAAGCACAGTCTTACTTTAATCAACAGGTTACATGACACTGTCCAGGCCTTTAACATCCTCTCTCTTTGCCCAATTCCTATGCTACCTTGATAAAAATGCATGAAGGTCTGAACAGAGATGTTGTTCAGTTATGGGCCTCTGTAGGGACCCTAGGACTCACCCAGCCAAGGCCTGATTGTTAGAAACTTGCCTTATTGCTAAAGGGAGAAGGATGATTTGGGTGCTAATATCCAAATGATGGGGTGTCCACCCCTGCACCAACTCAAATTTGGTGCCTGTCAAACAATTATCTGTCGAATTTTATGATAATAGTGTTTTGAATTTCAATAAAAATAAAATTGGCATAAAAACCATGACTAATTCATGGTGGAATCCCTTGACCCAGGGTAATACAACCAAACCCCCTTCTTGGTCAAATAAACCTATGCTAAGGGCAGGGCTACGCCAAGTCTGTGGAAAAATCAGGGAGTTTCTCAGAGGGGTTTTACATTCCAATTATAATTTAATTTAGGCACCTACACCGCAACCACCCCCTTTTATAGCATTGGAGGGGGTCTCACCAGTGCCAATATTATCCCACAAGGTGATTAGCTTAAATATATTAAATCCTTGCCTCTTAGGTTTATTTTACCTAGCATTGACCCATATTTGGTTGTCAAGTGTAAATGAGGTGAGTTTTGAGTGTCTGATAGGTTGAAAATCCATATTTCCTAATTAGGTTTGAAGCTTATAGTGAATTTTGCACCCATCTCACCTCAGGCCTCAAATTGTGTTGGATAATAGGCAGCAAGATCAAAATGGGGTTCACTTTCCTAGTCTCTGAGCCTCATTTAATATCTACTTTATAAAAAATTTCACTGACTAACATCTGAAACCTTAGAGTATGATAAATTGAATCTATTTGGATGAGTGGGTGAAAATTGCAAATCTTATTGGATCTGAAACTATTGAGTATGATAGGTTCAATATATTTGGGTGAGTGGGTGAGAATTGGTGAATATTATCAAATAATTCACCAAATTGCTCACCTTAAACTCAAAAATTTATGTTAGAGTCTTAAATAGATTAAGTAGTTAGGATAATCAGCTCACCAGCCACTAGAGCAACAGTGGAGCTGTTAGTCTGAGTGGCTTGAGAGTATTGCTGACACAGCCTATAGGCTACAATGTGAGCTTATCATCTGATAAACTTTAAGTATCGTAGCAAAGCATGGGTATCTGGATGTTAGTTTTATATATTTTTAAAACCTGCCTAATTTGGTTCACCTATTTAATAAAATATTTTTGGCAAGTTAAGTAGAAGTTGATTTAGTAGTTTGGAAGATATGTCACATACTCAATGATTTTAAGTATAAAGAGATGTTTTAGGTGCCAGTTTGGCTTTATTTGATTGATCTATATGTTTATTTTGTTTGGCTGTGTGGTTGATGGCTTTTGTTTGAATTGATAGGACAGTTTAGTTTTGAGGGGTGATTAGTTATTGGTTGTTTTGATAATTTTATTTAGGTTTGCCTAAGTGGATGGTGGTTTTTGGTTGATTTGATTGAGCAATTAGATTTGGCTGAGTGGTTTTGTTTATCTATAATATAAAATCTAAATTTATAAATTGAATATATGAAATTTTATAGACACTGTAGCGAAGCAGGGGTAAATCAGCTAGTATTATTATAGAAAATTTAATTTTTAGTATTTGTTAAAGGTTTATATATATATATTAAGCAACAAAAATCCCCCATTATATTTATTCAGCAGTTATGATTATTGCTTCTACTGCCAAAAAATGTTGAAATTCAGGTGTAAAATGCACCAACAAGAACAATTACCACCTGAATTCTAACATTGTTCATTGACAATTAACTATTATTCACCCAACCTCATCCTACCCCCAAGAGCCTCAATATGTCCAATAAGTCAAATTGGGTTATTGTTGAAGTCCAGATTATAGATCAAAACTTTTGTTAACTTTTGGCAGTTCTAATTGATTTTGCTGAACTGGTTGCACAGATTAAAACCCACTAATCAACTGTTGATCAATACAATTGTTCTTATTTAACTGAGGTAAGCCGACCAGGGGACAGACATTACCAAATATATGTGAAACTAAGAGAATAACAGAAATATAAAAATTGGGCACCCCAGGGTACTCAAGTTACCCCTGTTGCCAGCGGGACTGCCAGGTATGGGGGTTGGTGAACTACTCTGAGGGGGTTTTCCCCTGCTATGGAGCAGGTGTGGAGGAAAGGGTCTGTGTGGAGGAACCAGAGTGGGAACCATGATTCTATGAGCGCTTTTTGTCTTGGTCTCATATATCCATAGAGCCAGGCTTGGAAGTGCTCTAGTAAGTGGACATGGAACCTGTTAATAATCCCTTGAATGGTTGGGACCGTGCCCTTGAACGCATCTAATGCAATTGTGTGTATTGTCCACATTGCAATGGGTACTATTAGGGAGTGGAGGGTAGATGAGATTGGTGACTCGATCTGGAGCGCGAAGATACTCTTTGATATCGAGAATTCCTGTTCATTTTGAATCTTGAGCAGGCGTGCGACTTCCTGCCATATAGCTTTGGTTGGGGGGCACGTTTCTAGGCGGTGATGTAGGGATCCCTCCCCTCCACATACTGCACATGTTTTTGGAGGGAGTTGGAGCGGTCCGCTGTCCTATAGGTCCTTCTCAAACAGCGCCAGGCGTTTGCTCTTATCCTTGGCTGTAGAAGTGGGTGGTGAGTCATTTTCCACATTGCCTTCTGTATGGTTAAATCATGGGGAATGTCCAGCATATCTAGGTATTCTATCCTAGCTATGCTTGGGGTTGTTGCGAGCATATCCCTCTGGGGGTGGTTTTCTGGGTTTCTTAATTTGAATTGG
This sequence comes from Massospora cicadina, assembly GCA_022478985.1. NCBI lineage: Eukaryota > Fungi > Entomophthoromycota > Entomophthoromycetes > Entomophthorales > Entomophthoraceae > Massospora > Massospora cicadina. The sequence continues at coordinate 147,226 of JAKSZP010010539.1, read as the reverse complement.
GGGCTGGGTCGTCCCCTTCCCTGTATAGTACCCATGTTCTCTATGGTCCATCTCATACGGCGGATAGTTCAGAGGATATGTTTGAAATGAGGGGAGGTTCCATGAGGACCTGTTGCAGTAGGGTGATTGACAAGGTATGAAAGTAGTCTGGGTGGACTATGTGGGTTGGTTAATTTGAGCGCCTGTGCAAAGTTAGTCCTTGCTGCTCTGGACCAATGTTGTTGCGGGAGGTCTGGAGCAAGGATTTCCTTTATCCAGGTACCTTGGATGTGATTGGCATGGCTCTCAAAATTTACTAGTCCCATGCCTCTGCTTGAGCGTGGGCCAAATAGTGTTTCCATCCGTATAGGAGGATGAGGGCCAGGCCACAGCCAGCCCTGGATAAGCGCGCGAATTGAGGTTATAAAGGTAGGTGAGAAGGCTATCGCATGGGCCTGGTACCACAGTATTGGGAGGATGAGCGAGTTAGCAACTGTAACTCGTCCTGTTAGTCCTGGGGTTCTCCCCTTGAGGGAGGCTACGCGTTTGGATACCCGTTGTAACAGGTTACTTTCCCTTGTCTCATTAGCATATCCCACTTATTCTATCCAGATTATAAAGTGTCGGACAGGAGTGCTGGTGGGAGATGTTGCAAAGGGTAATAATTGGGTTTTTCTTCGAGTGTTGGTGTGAGGTTCTGATGTTGTGGTCCAATTGTTTGTGTATTTGCCTGAAAGATGATTTCTGTCTTCATTTTGTTGAGCGATGCATTGCTCACCTTGGAGTATTCCTCTAGAGTGTGTTCCAGCTGTCGGGCATCTTCATTGTTTGCTATACCTGCTACGCAGTCATCTGCAAAGGCCAGTATCTTGACTGTTGGTTGTCCTTGTGCGGTTATCCCCATGAGACGTGAGTCAGTTACTCGGAGGAGCGGGTCAAAGCTGAAATTATATAGCAGTGGGCTGAGGGGATCCCCTTGTTTGAGCCCTCTGTGTGGTTTGATATTGTTTGTTAGGAATCCAGGGCCGCATACAGCCATGGTTGCAGATTCTGTTAGGAGCATCGCCCAGTTTATGAATCTGGGTGGGAGTTTGAAGGCATGTAGACATTCTTTTAGGTATGGCCAGCTAACATGGTCATATGCCTTTTCCTGATCCAAGAAGACCAGGGCACCAGTTGCTTTGGATTGACAAATGTTTGCAACAGGGTGTATGTTGTTCCAGATTGAAAGCCCTGGTATAAACCCAAACTAGTTGGGTGATAGGACGTCAGATGCAATTGCGCCTAATCTAGCTGCTAGAATTTTTGTTATAATTTTTGTGTCAGTTTTGAGAGTGCAATTGGGCGCCAGTTGGCCAGGTCCAACTTGTCACCCTTTTTATACAAGGTTATAACGTAGGATTCATGGCCTCCTGGTAATAGGCGTGTTTCCAACAAACTCTGGTTCATTGACGCCAATAGGAGGGGGGCGATTTGTTGAAAATATTTTTTGTAAAATTCGAAGGGTATCCCATCAGGCCCTGGGCATTTCCTACGTGGTGCACCGCGAATTGTTTCCCAAAGCTCCTCCCGTGTGATAAGGAATAGTATATTGTAATTTGGTGGTGTACTTTGTGTCTTGGCAGTTTGAATAAATTCTTTAATTTTTTGTGGATCTGTTGGCATATCGCGATATAATTCAGTGTAATAGCGGTGTACTTCCACCTTGACCTCCTCAGGGTAAGTTGCCATGGTGCCGTTGGTCTTGCAGATCTGTGTGCATGCAGGCTGGTTTCTGCAGGAGTGGAATTGGCGGAAAAAGTATGTCAAACAGGTTTCGCCTTCCTTTATGAACTTACTTTTGTTTGATACTTTGATTCTGTGTTGGTGTTCAAAGATGAGATTGTTAAGTTGGGCTGAAATTTCTGCCCATTTGCATCCCCAATTAGGGCTATAGCCAGATCTTGGAGTATTTATTTCCAGGTGGTCTAGTTCTGCCAAGGTACGCTTGATTGTGGCTGTGTCCGCGGTGTACTTGCATGATGCAATATGTTGGGTTTTGTTGATTAAATCTTCTTTGAAATTTTCCCATGTTCCAATGGGATCTGAAGTGAATGGGGTTGTGAATTCTGGGTTTGTAGCCTTGTTTTCAACCCAGTCAGATATCTCAGGCAATTTTATATTTTCTGGGTGAAGCTTTCTCTAAGGAGACACCTGTGTATGGGATTGGGTTGGCGCTAACTGCACCATAACTAATCAGTGGTCAGAAAAATTGATCTTTTTTGTTGTAATTTTGGAGATTCTTGAGTGGTGGGATTGTGGGATGAGGATGTGGTCAATATGACTCATCGATATGAGCAGTCCCTCACGTATGTTGGGTCTTGTCATATGGGGAAGGATTGGTGAATTGGGGGGAAGAGCATCCTGTAAGCCAAGAGATGCCTTCATTGTGCGATATTCAATGTGTCCAGGTGGGTATCCCCTGGGATTAGGCCATCAATCTTTATTGGGGTTATCTCAGCATTTGAAATCGCCTAACATGATGATATCTGGTGGGAGGGTGAGAGTAGAAATTTTTTCAAAATTTTTTTCTCTCAGTTGCTGTGCACAGTGCGTAGATACATGCTAACGAAATTATTTCATCTTGGCATGTGATTGTTGCTACCAGGAATCGACTGTGCAAGTGTGATGATGAATTTGTAAATTTGAATTTTCGTGTTGTTTTGGACTATCACCCCACAGTGAGACGTCCATACTGATTGTGATGGTGCGACCCTAGTTGACCAGGATTCTTCTTCCCCTTGTAGGCAGTGGGTTTCTTGGATGGCCAAGATGTCTACAAGAGGTTTTTGCAGGAATGCCAGCTTTTGGCTTGGGATGTATGAGCCCTGGCTCCCGCGATGTTTAACGTCCCTATTGACACTGAGGTGCCTGCAGCGCCTCAGGAGCGGTTGGGAGGACCCTCTGGTCCTATCCCACCACAGCTCATTTTGGCCATGCTCCGCATTTGTACTCCAACTCTTTCACTGCCATTGTTGGTTCCTTTGATCTGATCTAATGATTCAAGGGAATTGCGGTTTTTTGCATTTGCATCAACTTTTCCTGTACAGGTCTCAGGTTGATTTGATGCGGGTTGTTGATTGGATTTTATATTTTTGAGGTTCAACTTTGTTGCATTGTGCACCGCATTTTCACCCAAATTGCGGTTGCATTGTTCCTCAGTATGTTCATGACTGATGACGCTTTGTGGCTCAGTCTGGTTACTGTGAAAATTTTCGACCTGGGCATATTGTTCTGATTGTTTGGTTCAGTGAATATCTGAAATATCCTCCTGACTTTGTCTGTGGTTAATGGCGGATTTTGCATGTGCCACCGCTTCAGCCGCTGCTCTCTTGCGGGCTTTTTGTGCTGCTTTACGCTGTTTACTTGTAACTGGGTCCACGATGGAGTATAGTCCATCTTCACCCCAGCGGAATGGGTGGTGGCCATCAGTCATTTTGGCGAAGTTTTCATTATCTTCGTCCATAGCTTCTTCACAAAAGTCATTTTCCATTAAGCCCTCTTTTACAGGGCATGCATGTTCCTTGTGGCCCAGTGAGCCACAGTGGTTGCAAATGGGTGGTGCGCGTTCCAGTGTAACTTGGAATGCAGCCAACTGGCCCCATCTGAAAAGTGAAATTCTGCTGCGCGGGGAATTCTGGATAAATCCTCTTTCACTTCTGGGAAGGGATTGATTACAGTGATAGCTTTGCCCATGCACAGGTTGGGCATCAGGCAAAATTGCTGTAATTTGAGTTGCTGAATTTCTCTGTAGGCCACGAGACCTTTGCGGGATCTCCTCCTCAATTACCTTACAAGGAAGGTTGGTGGGGAGTGAGTCAAAGGAGATGAACAAAGTTTTTGCTTTGTTCCATCTGGTTGCGCGGTGCGCACAATTTTTTGCCCTCAGGGAGGGCAATTTCCACGCAGATTTTTGCTGCGGCATTGGCTTCATCAGCTGTTTTGAAACCAATATTGATCCAGTTGTGGCCCATGTTGTTGGTGGCTACATACACCGCGTGAGGGAAAAGTGAGGGCTGTGCCTCACATGTTTTCTCCCACAGGGTTGACGACTCATCCTTAAGGAAGAGTCTGATCCTGTGTTTCACCTTTGACAAAGGTTGGTTGAATTGAATGTACATGTATTGCGCGTGATTTACAGTAAAAACCATAAACCCAGATGGTGTCTGAGTTTGCGATTTCTTTGAAAATTGGGTTCCTGGTCCCCCTCCAGGGCGTTTCTTGCCCTCAGTTGCACAGTTAAGTGCACCGCTTGCCGCGACGCTCGCCCATGTTGTATTATTTTTGTTATTAAAGTCGCCCATCTTTCCTGTGTGTGATTATTTAGATTTTATGTTTGAATCAAATTGTAGTTACTAAAGTGATTGTTACGAGAAAGAAGATCAATACAATTGTTGATCCTCAAAAAATAATAGTTAAAAGGACTTATATAAGAAGCTATTGCACTAAAAATACCACTTTTTTTAATAAAAAATAAATGGCTACTTCCATTAACCCTTTACTACTCTCTTAAACTTTAATGACCTTCTCCTTCTCGTTCTCATGCTCAACTCTTAATCCATGGTATTCCTAGTTGGTTTCAACTTTTTCTGCTTAATACTTCTCTATTTTCTACAATTTTAGGGGTTTTGTTCTATCATTAAGGCTTTAGCAGAATTCCCTCAATTTACCAAACAATTATTTTGATCAATTTGATTTACATCAACATAATCTACCACTCAAATCTTAAGGCACACCTTGACTCATAAATACAATCCATAGGATATGTGACTTATTGTCCAGTCATATCAAAATTCTCAACATTATCCCTCCCTTGACTGGATATAGAGCTCCTATTCCTTGTATGACCAAAGGAACTTTTCATGTACTCAGTTGATAATCTGACCACCTGTGGATTCCTGATAGTGTAGGTGTCAATGTCAATCTTCTCAATCATCTCAAACAGCTAGAACCATATGCTGGCGAGCTTGTTCCATCTTCCAAACCCATGTTGGTCATGGAACAGCACAAGGTTTCCTATCACTAACTGTGGTAGGCTGCTGCATCTACATTGGTCAGCCACCTGATCCCAAATCTTCTTAGCTGAACTAGTGGAATACGTTTCAGTTTAGAGTTGAATCATAGTATACATTAAGTTAATCAAATAGCTATGGCACTCTACTCCGCTGATATCCTCCACACAGGAACAAAGCAATAGTTTCAAAGCTTGATGTCTTCCATAAAGTAGTTAAGAGAGATTTTTCCTTTTGACAAATGATAGCTAATAATGTACGTGAAGATGGCGGTGGATAAAAGGGTACTTCAGTCAGCGGGCTGAGCATTTACAAGTTTAAAGAGAATGTTCACCAAGGTGATGCTAACCCATTCAACCATCCCATTGGATTCAGGGTGGTATGGGGTAGTTAAGACCCCAGGATGGCAATCAACTTGTTCAACTTAGAAAGTACACGCAACGTGAAATTTGTTCCATTGTCCATGAGAATATACTGCAGACAGCCATGTCACTGTGTGACACATTCAAAAATGAAATTAGTGACGGTTAAAGCTCCTAAATCCCTGATCTCTCTTGCTTCCACCCACCTGGTCAAGTCATCTATGGCTACACATATACTTGGAGTGATTCACACCCATTAGAAGAGGGCCCACCACAATAAGGGAAACAGTATGCCATGCGAAACAAGGCTTAACCAACTGTTAGGTGGTCTTTTTATGGAAAGGTTTCTCAACTTGGCACCAGTGACAACACAACTGTTTCAAGAATATCATAATGAATGCTCTCCCAATAGTAATGTGGTCACAAAAACTCTAATGTTTTACACAACCATCCATGACCTACCGCCTTATGAGCTCCCACAATAGTTGCTGGCCTAGCAGAAAGCTTTGGGAAACTCAGCATCAAATCTCCAATTTGCTTATATAGTTCCCCATCTGAAAGAAGGTATCCCTTTGAAACATATTAGTACTTTGATCACTGTGGTGACTCATTGTGATATTTTCCCACAATCATCTTCTCATACATGATGTCAGCCAAACGCTGCTGTAATGGCAATCATTGGTAATTGAAAAATATAGTCCACATTCTGATGTTTTCCCCTGGCTGGTGTACTATAACAAAGTCATATACTTGGACCTTCAGAGACCATCGCTCAAGCCGCCCTTCAGGTTCCCAAAGATTATGCAGCCAACGCAAGTAGAATGATCCATTACCAATTTGGATCTTAACCCATGTGTCATGGTTGGACGACTTAATAGTTGGAACCAACACCAAAGATAAGGCTGGGTAACAGGAGGCCCAGAAGGTAAAACTTCAAAGCTCTTCCTGACCTGAAACACACCTTAGACCAACGCTGGGTGCAAGCAAAACATGCCCAGGTTGGTACTAAGGGGGTGCAAAACGCCCAGCCCCTTAACTCAGCCCAGGCACTAAAACAAACGGCCTACATAACAAATGAAGATGGTTCAATTTAGCTAACTGGAGAATGAGGGTTTGAATCCCGTTTTAGTTATGGCATTATGTGCTTAGGTAGAATACAGCTTCAATCAATCACTTGAATGAAGGCATTTTTGGTTTATTTTACCAAAACGGAAAGGAGCATGTGTCTATTGGAGCGTCAAGGCATAGGCACACTTCTGCAGACCCTTAATTACCAAGACCCACTTTAAATATGTTTTTGCGACCAACATTTTTTGTTGGTTGACTTTTCCAAATAAAAACTTCACCATTTTTTACCATTTTATTATAATGTTATTTTGTATGATCCTGTGCATGTGCCCCTTCATGGAGGTCTCGCGCCACATTAACCATTCCATTTTTAACACAATCAGATTTTCCCCTTGTGCACCATTGGTTCACCAAGGTACCCTCCAACCTGGGCCGTTTACCTCTTCTCTCCTTGTGGACTGCGTCGTTTTTGAATGGTTCCTTATTGCACCTCTTGGCTTTAGTTTTTATTGTTCCAGCACCCTCTGCTGGGTGCTAGTAGCTTTAGTACTAACGGCTAGTTTCCATGCGTTGGATCTGTGCACTGAGCACCACCATGCTGGAAACAGGAGAGCTATAGACACTCTCCTTACATTAGTCAACCAACCACTTAACTCTATGTGCACAAACTTTTTCCATGTGGAACTTTTTCAAAGTGGGAATAGTGGATGCCAGCTGTGGGATTCAGCTGGCGTTAGCTGCACCGCAGTTTCCTCTGTTTCCCAATGGTTGAAGCAACTCATCGTTATTATGGTTGCTCCAACTGGAAAATATCCACCCTTTGAGCTTGTACCTGGTGGATACAGATGCTTTGAGGTTGAAAGTCGTGATTCCCTGACTTTCTGCCAAATTTGTCACTTTCAATTTAAAAATGAGTTTTACTTCGCCCACACTTTCAGACGATGCTGGCAGAATTGGCACAGATGGGCCTGGGGGTGTTGGGCTTGGATAACATTGGCCATTCCGTTGTTTAAGAGATAGGGTCATTCGCATCTAAAAATGCGTTTTATAAAGGAAATCTGGTCTCTACCTCTGAACTGGTTATTAGCTCATATGGCCTGGATGAGGACACTAATTCGGTATATCAGATTAACCCTGAGAACCCACGTTTGACCTCTACAATGATCTGGGGCACTCAGGAAGTGGAGAAGGAACTTCGTCTTAAATATAATCATGTATATGAACCTGCAGAAGGTGTGGTAGGATATGTGTCCTCAGTAGTAATAGTGGCCCACTATCCCTCCCCTTCTATGATTCCAAAACCTACCATTATGGTTTGCTCAAGCCAGAAGAATTTTTAGGTGATGTGGGGCGTTGTCTGCTCTAAATAAATTCCACTATGAATACTTCCTATTGACCGCAACCCTCACATCCCCTTTGGGAAAGATCAGCACAACTATTTTAGTGGATACTGGGGCCACAAATAATTTTGTTGACCAGGACCTTACTGACTATCTTAAGTTGAGCTACTCACCAGGTGATATGGTTAGAGGTGTGGCTTCTCAAGGTATCCCTGCGCTGAACGTCATAGGATTGATGGACTACCAGGTGGGCGCCTATCTTCTGTCCAACCATTTTAAGAAATCAGGAACCTCTTGTTTACTATTATTTTGGGTGTAGAGTGGTGGAGAAAGTTTGACGTCAGGACTAATCTGAAAGAAAACACTATATCCTTGTCTTTGTCCAATGATCACAGATTGATTGTTCCTTTGTCAGAGGATAACGCCCAGGGCAAACTACCTCATTGGCCCAATATTCCCACTTATAAGCTTGCCCCTTTGCTGAAGCCCTCTGTGGAGGTTCCCCTAACGTCCTATTTGGAGGGGTTGAAATCTTCTTTTGATGCGGCCTCCGCTAACACACTTCCTGAGCACTCAGAATTTGATTGTGACTTTAAGCTCACTGTGGATCTGGTGCGTATATCTTCCCCCATTTACCCATTGACTGTGCTGGAGAAAGAGGCGTTGTATGCGTGGGTAGAGAATAAGTTAGCCAAAGGTGCCCTTTTTCAGTGTACCTCCCCTTTTTGCTCCCCGCTTCTCTTTGTTGAGAAGGCTGATGGTACTCTACGCCCCTCCGTAGACTATGAGAACCTCAATAACGTTACTGTACCAGACCTCCATCCCAACCCTTTGGATTTACAGATTGAACGCTATGTGGAGAAGGCGAAGGTCTTCTCCAAGCTGGATTTCCTCAATGCATTTAATCAGATCCAGATTAAAAAGGGAAAAGAGTGGTTAACCGCATTCCATACCAGAAAAGTGATCTTCCAGTTTCGGGTCATGCTCTTTGGGCTTAAGAATGCCCCAGCTATCTTTCAACGCCGCATTGATGCAGCGTTGAGGACTTGTTAGGGGTATGTGCGGTTACCTACATGGACGACATTCTGGTGTTTTCTCCCAACCATGAGTCCCATGCAGTACACCTTTGGCAAGTAGTGGAGAAGTTAAAAGCAGCCAGCCTTACACTGAAGATAAGCAAGTGTGAGTTTTTCAAGTCTCAGGTTACTTTTCAGGGGAACGTCATGTTTGACCAAGGACACTTGATAAGTCCAGACAAGGAGAAGGATATTAATGAGTGGCCCACCCTCACCTCAGTCAAGGAAGTGAGGAGCTTTTTGGGGACATGTATGTTATTCAAGAAGTTCACACCCAATCTTTCTGAGGTGGCAGCTCCTTTATACAAGGCTAGCGGTGCCAAGCTGCTTCAGTGGTCCCCATTTTGGAGGATGCTTTCCAAGCAGTGAAGTGCACCCTGTTGTCCACGTCTGTTCTTTGCCGTGTCGACCCTTCAAAGGAGTTCATTGTGGCTATGGATGCCTCCAACTTCGCCATAGCGGCCACCTTGTTACAGGTAGGCGAAGATGGGATAGAGCATCCAGTGGGATATTTTTCTAGGAAAATGTCTTTTCCAGAGTTGAATTACGCCGTTTATTACAAGGAGTTACTAGCAGTGGAGGAGGCGATGACTTATTGGCGTCACCACTTGCATGGCTCATCCCAACCTTTCTGGGTACATACAGATCACCGTGCCTTGCTGTACTACCGCGCTCCTCATGTCCTAACCCCATGGCAGACCCGTTGGCATGAGACCCTTGCCCAATTTGCCTTTTTGTACGAGTTCACTAAGAGCAAGGATAAAGGTTTGGCAAATGCTTTAAGCTGCAACCCTGCTTTAGCTCTTGATCCAAAGGAGGTAGAAATTCACAACACACAGGTGATGATTCTCTCTAGAGAAAATTTTGTCGCATCTTCTCTCTCCCTTGGCAATAGGCCAGCGCTTGCACCTCTGGAAAACGTGGAGGATTATGGTATGTTCATAAGGTTGTCCTTTCTCAGCCGCTGTCAGGCGAATATACTATGGTACTTGCTATGAGCGCTTTAAATCAAGAGGACCTATCCAGAAGTTATCACGTAAAGGATGAGATGGTGTGGTTTCGGGGGCGCCTCTGGGTACCTGCTGGACCACTGCGCCTGGAAATCATCCGAGACCATCACAATGGGATCATCATTGGTCATCCTGGGAAAACAAAGACTTTGGAGTTGATATGTCGCACCTATAATTGGAAGGGCTTGCCTGATCAGGTGGGGCGGTATTGTAAGGAGTGCCTGGTCTGAAACCTGATGAAATTAAATCGTCAACCTTTAGCAGGGCTGTTGGTACCAGCCCAAAAGGCTGATGGGCCCTGGACTTCCCTCTCTGTTGATTTCATTGTGGAATTAACAGACTCTGATGGTTATGATGCCATCATGGTGGTGGTGGACCAGTTCACAAAGTTCGCCCACTTTATTCCTTGAAAAACTACAATAGCCGTGGCTGAGATGGCTAGGCTCTTCGTCACCCATGTGTTTGCGCTACATGGGGTTCCCCAAGAAAATATCAGCGACTGGGGCCCCCAGTTTACCTCTGTGTTTTGGGAAGAGTTGTGTAAGACTCTTCAGATTCGCCATTGCCATTCAACTGCCTATCATCCCCAATAATATGGGCATACTAAACTAGTGAACCAGTGCTTGGAACAGTTTCTGCGGTGTTACACCGCCGCAGATCATTCTGATTGGGGTCTTCACCTTCCCATGGCCCAGTTTGCTACAACAATATCTTGCACTTTTTGATTGGTTGTTCCCCTTATTTTGCCAGCCATGGCTTTAACTCGCCTTTACCATGGAGCTCAGCTGTGGGTCTAAGGTTAAAGCGTTGTGGACTTTGTCAAGACAATCAAGAAGGTCCATCTGGGGGTTTCCACAAGCTTGGAGGCAGCAATGTGAGTGTATAAGGAGAACGCTGATGGGAAGCACCGAGTGGGTCCTGCATACAGGAAGGGGATCTAGTGATGCTTGATGCTCATAACATTCTTATCAAGCAGCCATGCAAAAAGCTGTGTCCAAAGAGGATTGGTCCTTACCGTATAGTTGAAAAGGTGGGTCACGCCTCATACCAGTTGGATCTTCCCTCCGCGTTCCAGATCTTCTCCATCTTTCATGAGAGCAAATTGACGTTGTTTGAGGGCCCCTCACCTGCGACTCCTAAGGCTTATCTCATGGATGGGGCGCCAGAATGGGAAATGGAGGAAATAGTAGCTTCCACCAGTTAAGCGACGTCTTGAGTACCTGGTATCTTGGAAGGGGTTTGATGCGGCTGAGAAGAGTTGGGTGCCAGCACGTGACTGTGTACATGCCCAAGACCTGATTAATCATTCCATAATCGTTTCTTGAGGCTGCAGGATCAAAGCACAAGCCAGCCGTTGCTGCTATGAAGTTGCCACCCACACATAAGAACTTCTCCTTAGTGAACGCCCCTGGAGGAGGGGTGGAATCCAAGAAGGATGAGAGGGTAATGTCATGGTTGGATGACTTAAGGTTGGAACCAACACCAAAGATAAGGCTGGGCGACAGGAGGCCCAGAAGGTAAAACTTCAGGCTCTTCCTGACCTGAAACACACCTTAGACTGATACTGGGTGCAAGCAAAACATGCTCAGGTTGGTACTAAGGGGGTGCAAAAGGCCCAGCCCCTTATCTTGGCCCAGGCACTGAAATTTAGTTCTATTTAATGAACAAAGACGGTTCAATTCAGTTAATTGGAGAATGAGGGTTCAAATCCCATTCAAGTTACAAAATCATGTGCTTGGGTAGAATACAGCTTCAATCAATTACTCGAGTGAAGGTATTTTTAGCATAATTTACCAAAACGGATGGGAGCGTGTGTCTATTGGAGTGTCAAGGCTTAGGCACACTTCTGCAGACCCTTAATTACCAAGACCCACTTTAAATATGTTTTTGCGACCAACATTCCTTGTTGATCAACTTTTCTGAATAAAACTTTCCCTGTTTTTTTTACTGTTTTATTACAATGTTATTTTGTATGATCCTGTGCATGGACCCCTTCATGGAGGCCTTGCGCCACATTAACCATTCCATTTTGAACACAATATGAGTTTCCCCACGTGCACCACTGGTTCTCTCAGGTACCCTCCAACCAGGGCCGTTTACCTCTTCTCTCCTTGTGGACTGTGTCATTTTTTAATGGTTCCTTATTGCACCTCTTGGTTTTAGTTTTATATTGTTCCAGCACCCTCTGCTGGGTGCTAGTAGCTTTAGTACTAAAGGCTAGTTTCCATGAGTTGGCTCTGTGCACTGAGAACCACCACGCTGGAAACAGGAGTGTTATAGACAGTCTCCTTACACCATGGAGGTAGACCCAGAACTTTTATATGCATATATTACCACCAAACACTCCTGTTTGATCATGATGTACTTCCATTCTGGGCACGTTAAGCTTCAGCTACTATATGAAACAGTATGATCCACAGAATCATTTTCCTTCTCGGATAATACCACCCCTACGGCGGAAAGAGATGCTTCATTTGCACAATAAATTCCTTCTTGAAGTTGGGATATTGTAAGACTGGCGCACTAGCTAATCCGGTCTGTAAAACATCAAAAGCATTTTGACTTTTCTCAGTCCATTTATAGGTGGCGTTATTCTTTATTAACTCAAAGAGGGGAGCCCCAATACAGCTGAAGTTAGGGATGAACTGGCGGTTGTGCCCAACTATCCCTAAGAACACCTGTATATCCCTCTTATTGCCTGGCTGAGTCATCTTTTTTATAGCTTCAACCTTTGCTGGCAGAGGATTAAGCCCTTTTGAATCTACCGCAAACCTAAGGTATTCTAATTCTTTTTGAAAAAATGGCATTTTAGAGGTTTGATTTTTATGTTTGCTTTGGTAAGATAGCGGAACACTTGCTTTAAATGGTCTAAATGTTTGATGAATGTCCACAAGAAATTGTTAATATTATCAAGGTAGATTAGAATGCAGGACAGCCTCAGGTCACCTAAGATGGTGTTCATTGCCCACAAAACGTATCCAGGGAATTTTAAAACCCTTAAGATATGCACGTGGGTTGGAACAACCCCACTAAGGCGATAATAGTGCAAATCTCCCATTCCACCATTGGCAACTTTTGTTTGCCAGTATCCTGATATCAAATCCATGGCTGAGAAATAGTTGGCCCCACCCAGCTGATCCAGAGCGTCGTTGATTCGTGAAAGCAGATATGAATCTTTTTTATAAAATGATTAAGCTTCCATTAGTCAATTACTACTCGATTAGTGACGTCTTTTTCCTTAACAATCAACATGGGGGATGGCCAAGGGCTCTTCAATGGCTCTAAAATTCCCTGTTCAATCAACTTATCTACTTCAGCAGACACAACCTCTTCCACTGCTTTGGATTGACGAAAAAGCCATGATTGAATAAGAGGATGGTCTCATGTCCAACAATGCACTATTCCATGGGCATATCCCAAATTATGGTCATCAAATTCAAAGACGTCTCAATATTTTTCAAACAGGCTATTACCCTATCTATCTGGTCATCTGACAGCTCAATCAGAGCCTCACGCGGAACTGCAGTCATTATTCTAGATTAGGCTTTTACTGATAGACCTGGATCCTCCCATAAACTGAAGTCATGTATATGATGAACATCAATTGGTGTCAAATGTATAAATGCCACTAATTGATGTCTTTGAGACACCATAGACTCCTTCTTTAGATTTGCTAATAAGACCTTCACTTCGCCATGCACTGGTAACAGTAATTCAGAAGCCACATGGAGTTTGAACCACAATTGCTGGTAGGGACCCATAATTTTACAATATAGACCTTCAGGGGATGCTTAAATGAGTTTTATCCATACTATAACCTTATGCCCATAAGGTATACTAAGGGTGGTTTCATCCCTTAGAGGTTTACCATTAAATTTTATATCTGGCTTGGGAGAGCTCTGAGACTCCGCTTCATCCACTGATAGCAAACAGGAATTACCCCATCACTATACGCAGGATTTATTTAACTAGAGCGGATAAGTTCTTTTTGGGATTCCGCTAGAGGTGAAATAGATGGGAATCCGTTGCCTCAAAATCTCATTGGTTTCCTCCGCCATATCAACCACTGCCCCAAATTGTCTTATGAATGCAGCCCTAATCAGCATGTCATTATCATTAGGCAAAACCACAGCCAGAGCAGAAGTGCCAATTGACTCAAACCTTAAAGGCAACGCAATGTAGGCGCCCTCCAACACAGTGCTTTGTGCTCCAGTAGTCCCATACACTATCCGATGGTCCACATCAGGCTTCATCAGAAGCTTAGCCACTAGCTGAGTGGATATTATATTGGTGAAAGCACCAGTTTCTATAATCGCTTGAATTTTACTATTTCCTACGAAGATATCACAGTAGGTACACTATGAATAAGACAAACTGTTGTAGTTTAGCACATGAACATCCATGGGTTCTTGTTATTGAGAAAAGTGACAACACTGGCACCAACATGAGGATAAACTTGATTAATCTCTTCCACTAACATTGCAGCATTCACAACCTCTAATTTGGCCACATCAATGGAGGGACAATATTCAGCACTGACTATTTCTCAAGGATTTGCCAGTCATACGGCATTTGTACATCTTGGCGGAACTCCAACCCTATATTCTTCTCTCCCTTAAGGGGGACGTTGGCGATATCACTGAAGGTTTTTTGGTATTATGAATTGTCAGTTTGGAGCTTGGGCCTGACTCAAAAGGACTTATTAGTTTTAACAAGGACAATTAAATTTGACTAAGCGGTAAGAGGGTCCCATCTCTACTTTACTCAAAATCTCCTGTTTAGTCAGGACCGGGGGTACTGCATAGTCCTGCGGTTTGCAAGGGAAGTTAGCCATATAATGGCCTCATTGACTTCAAGAGAAACATGTATTCCTATATGGCTCATGTGGCTGTGATGCTTAAAAAACCCAGATTGGAACTTACACCAGGGATTGTAATTTAACTTAGGATGAGATGAGTGACCATAGCGTGGGCAGAAAGGATCTACTAAAGGATCAAGTGCCCACATATTAACCAAAATATTATAGCTAAATTGTTGTTGGCTATTACCCGCCAAAATCATTAACAATTACAGGGGATTTTTGTTCTACGTTGGGAGCACTAGAAGTAATGGATAGATGGTGCAGAACTTGAGCGATTTTGAGAAAAGGTACATTATCCTCCAAAATTGTTGACATGACGTTATACAGCTCGCGGTATGGCTTCACTGCAGAGGTCATTGCAACGCACACCTTAGACTCAGATAAAGTTCTTGCCCTGATTAACATGTAGGCTTCCATCATAAAGCGGTCAGCAAACGCAGTGAGGGTTTCATCATGGTAAACATGATGGTCTAAAACTCAGCCTTCCTCTGTGACATCTTTGCAGAACCTCCAAACAACTGCAGCACATTATCTTTCACTTCTTGGTATGTGACGAAGCTACTTTTTAGATAGCAGATAACTTGGTCTGCACTCCCAACATTCAAAGCAGATATTTACGATTTAGCTTTACACCGATCTGTGGCTCCTTCCATCATGAACTCAAATCATTTGAAGAAGCCATGAATATTCCCCTCACTGTCAAATGGAGGCAGCTTATCAACGCAAACTTCCTCCCTAACAACATGATCCAGTTTACACTCAGCGCAGTGTAGCTGCTTGGTAGTGCCGTCCAAGTGATCAGCCAGATGGCTGACTCAACAACTAACCAGGTGCAGTTGGTGGAAGGCCTTGTCCAGATGGTCCGTTATGCCCCTATTTTCCTGGAAAGCATCCTTTATGTCTGAAGTAGTGTATCCAGCATGAGCTTTAGTTTCAAATATTGAGATAGCTCAATAAACTGAGGTAGAAGCACTTCACTTTGTTTCAGTTGCGCCATTGCTTGGCAAAGGAATAATATTATTTAAAGTGTTGGTCAATGGTCCCCCTGTAGTGAGCACCACTGTTAAAACTTCAGCAATATATAAGAGATACGCCAAAAAGGTTGCACAAAGTTAATTCCTCTGAGCAACAGATGGTCATATATGGAGATCGTTGATCCTAGGATAGCTTTATAAATGTAATAAAAACCTGAAGCAATTGATTCCTCTACAACCCTTTATTTTATATATTATATATTTGCAGCTTCTACCGTGAACTCTCTTCTTCTTTCACTCAAAAAGCTCCCCCTTTCCAACCTTCTCGTCTCACTTATATATTAGTGACTTCAGTTGATACTGACCCTTTTTCTTAGACTCTTCATTACACCATATTCTCATTGGTCCGGCATAGTCTATCTTCATTAGATGACAATTGCCTATTTCAAGGTGATTTACCAATTATTAGTTGTGCATCAACATTTCCTAACCACCTAATCATTATATCTTTGGCGGTATTCATCCTATATGCTGAGGTTGACTTCCCTCATCAACTAGGATACTTGATAATGCTCATATAGGCCTAATCACTATGGCTAACCAATGATCCACCAGTGGTTATTTTGGCTTATTGTCCAGTCATATAGATTTCATAACAGGGATGTTGTCCCAGAATATTAAATGTTTCCTCCACCATATCAATCACCACCCCAAATTACCGCATGGACATGGCCCCAATCAACATGTTGTAGTTATTATTAGGCAGAACCACTTCCAGAGCGGATTCACTAGCTGAACTGAACCTCAGAGGTAATAAACTGTAAGTGCCCTCCACCACAGTGCTCTGTGCCCCCAAGAGCCCATACACTACTTGGTGTTCTACATCAGGCTTCTTTTGAATCTTAGCCACAAGCTTGGTGGATATAATATTGATGGGAGAGCCATTTTTTATAATTGCCCAGATTTTTGTATCTTGTATGAAAATATCACAGTATGTACACTCCAAATAAGAGGACTTGTTGGTGTTTATTACATGAACATCCACAGGCTTTCAGTTATCCAGTAAAGTGATAATATTGGCACTGACATGAGGATACTCCTGGGAAATCTTATCTACTGGAATTGCCAAGTTCACCCCCTCTAGGGTTGCGACATTAGTTTGGGGTCCAACTTCATTGGTATCATTCCGCTCAAGAATTTTCCAGGCGTACAGTTTTTTCACATCTTGATGGAACTCTGAGTCTGCATTATTAGGGTCTCTCCCTTGGTTTAAGGCCAAGATATCAAGGGGATTGTTGATATAATAAATCATCAGGGTGAGTACCTAGACTGACATAAAGTGACTTGTGGGAATCATTAGGGACAAATAAATTTGAATTGGTGGAAAAGAGCGTCACATCTCTACTCCACTTGAACTTTTAACTATTCAATCAGGGAAGCCAGTACTTCATGGACATTAATTTTTCTTGAACAGCTAGCCGCATAATGGCCTCTTTGGCCACATGAGAAACAAGCATTTGTAAACCGCCTGTTATACATTTGGCAGAATTGTTGAGGTACGCCTTAAGGTTTTTGAATAGGGTCAATCCCACTAAGCAATAGAACATATGATATTTAGATCGTCAGACCTCAAAACACACTCAAATAAATAAATATAATAATATGGAGCAATGGCCCTGACAACACATTTTTATTTTAGTCCTATCTATTCAGCGGATTCTTGCTGCTATAATCTCTTAAAACTACTAACAATCCTCCTATTTCAATTCTTTAATATCACTTATATCTCAGCAAATTCATTTAATATTGACCTTTTGCTTAGACTATTTGTTCCGCTGTATTCTTATTGGTTTTGGCAGAGTTTACCATTATTAAATTCATGATTACCCTAGTTTGAGGCAATCTATTAACTGTTTGTCATGCATTGAGATCTAATAAATGCCTTATTTGTAAGCAATTTAATAACCATTCGTTTGAACCCAATATTGCCTCATCCAAGGCGCTCAAATACTATACTCTATAATTATTGTCGGCGGATTCTAACCAATCTGCCATGGCTATTTCAGGCTTATCATCCAGTCATATCAGAATCTTGACACTGCCCTCATCTTTGTATCACACCTAAAGGTATGAATCAGAAATTAGATGATGGATTGTAATTTGGCTGAGGAAGAGCTGATTGAGAATAATGGGGACAGAAAGGACCAACCAGAGCGTTAAGTGGACGAGGATTAACCAATAAATCATACTTATGTCATTGGTATCCATTTCCCAATGGGAGTTTTTGTAGTAATTTCAGGGGATTTCTGTTCCATATTGGGAGCACTAAAAGTGATTGATAGATGGCGCAAACATTTGATGATTTTTAATAGCTACACGTCATATTAAATAATTTGAGTCATAGCATTATATAGTTCTTGATATGGCTTAACAGCCGCTGTCATCACTATGCCAACCTCTCATTAGTAAGGCTGTTTGTTCCCAACAACATATGAGCCTCAGCCATGAACTGCTCCTCAAACTCTATCAAGGAGTCATTCTTTTGAAACTGTATTGTCAAAAACTCAGCCTTGAGCCTCATCATCTTTGCCACACCCCCAAACAGGAAGATCACAGTCTCCTCCACCTTCTGATATGTTATGATACTATTAAGGTAATATGTGACTTGGTCGGCACTCTCAACATCCAGGGCGAATAACAACAGTTTAGCTTTTCACCAATTGGAAGCCCCTTCTACTGCAAATTTTAACCACTAAAAAATACAGGTATGTTTATATCACGTTTAAATGGAAAAGCTTGTCATTGTATACCCCTCCCTCTCTAGCACTAAGAATTAGTTTCCGCTCTGCACAGTATAGCCATTCTTAGTGCTGCCCTAGAAGTTGGAAAGTTGGTTGGATTGGCAGTCAACCAAGTTCAGTTAGTGGTAGGCTTTTTCCAGATGATCCTTTATACTCTTACTCTCACAGAAAAGATTTTTTTGGGCCTGGGAAGTGTATCCAAGGCAAGTTTTAGTTCTGCCTATTGAGATAACATAATAAACTGGGGTAGTAACCCATCAATGGGAACCAGTTGTGCCATTGCTTGGTGAATATGAATTTATTTTAATAAGTTGATCAATGGGCCCCCTGTAGTGTGCACCACTGTTAACTTCTGGAGGTTCTGGTTGATTCTTCTGAACTGGTTGCACAATGTAAAGCCCACTTAGAAACTGAAAAGCAATATGATGATCACTGATCCTCAATAAATAATAGTAATAACGGACTTATATATAGAGCTATTGCCCTGACAATACCAATTACTTAATATATAAACTAACAGCTACTTCCGTTAACCTCTTCCTACTCTCTTACTCTTCAAAAGACCTTCTCCTTCTTGTTCTCAAGCTCCTTTCTTAAGCCTTAATATTACTAGTCATTTTTGAACCTTTCACTTAGTAATTTTTCTATTTGCTACAATTTTAGGGGTTAAATATCATCAAGGCTTTGGCGGAATTCCCTTGATTTGTCAAACTATTATTAATTCAATCAATTTGCTTTACATCACTTTAATCTACCACTTAAAATATAAAGGCTCACCTTGACTTATAAATATGATCTGCCAGATATGTTACTTATTGTCCAGTCATATCAATTTCTAACAACTAGCATATTGCTTCATTTAATTCTGATGCTCACTAGATAAAGTTCATCATGAGATGGATTCTTATGGAACTGGTGGTATTAGTTTACCTGTCCAGATAAATCCATTCAATATCGGTAGTACCATGGATTTCTCTCTGATCCTGTTTTTGTTTATAATTTTCATGATGCATTACGAGCTTTTTAAAGCCTCACTCAACCCAGTTTAAGACCAATCCGCCCAATTAGTGTTACCGCAGCGGGTTAATAATAAGCCAATTTCTAAGATACTGACTGATAATTTTACCTCCACTATATATGCAACCACCCTTCTTAGGGTAGGTTGCCAGTTTTTTAATTTACTCACATTTAATTAAAACCAACCTGCTTCTAGCTGTTTTCCATTGATCTGCCCTCTATTTTTGCCTTCAGTTTTATAATAGTATCTGATGATGCACACCGCTATCTGCAAATCAACACAAACATTCTTGGAGTAGGCATTGTGATCCACAAATTCAACGCTTCTTTGCGCTGTAGTGGAGCTCATCAACATATACATTCTTGAACCTGTCAGCTGATAAAATCATGCATGCCGCAGATACCACTAACTTGGTTTACCCTGCTAATCTTCCACTAATTTTTGTGCTAATCCGTCCAATCTATGCACTCATATGCTTAAATCTGTTCTCATATAATAACCAACAGCTGCAAACCTCAGAGGGGTTGTCACCCTCCCTGCCTCACCCACCCGCGATCTGCCACAGTAAGGCCCGCAGTTGCCCCTAACACAGTCTTTTGGCTTGTTATGGGAGCCTTTGGTATGTTATTGAACCTACTGCCTTTCATTTAGACACTAAAACATCCCACTACCAAGTCATTAAGTAAGTTGAGACTTGGCATTCTGGGCCGTTCTCTGGGAATCACCACGTCCAGCAGTTATGGTCATACTTCTTTATTTCAGCTTATATCTTCAAATCATTATTATAGTTATAATATTAATTGCTACAGTTGCCTGTCTATTTCACCTGTGTTCCCATGGAGTAAATTAGATTTTTGGCGTGCATCAAAGTTTAGAATTTTTTAATTTTGTCAATCTTTCTTGTTAATTAATTTACTAGTGGTTTTTCTCTTGAAATTATATATGTATAAAATATTCTTTGACTAATTTATTAATGGTGGCAATTGGGCGCCATATTTACATTGTATAAATTATAATCACCAATTTGGCAACTGACTATTATTTCAATAAATCAAGCATATTGCTCAGTAATATCAAATTTCTGACAACCACAAAACGAGTAGGCAGAGTGATAGGAGAAAGAAAAACATCCTACAAGTATACGTTGCTGTAGCTTAAAAGCTTGGGTCAGTGGTAGGTAGTTGGCCGTTAAATGATAAGTTTACTCAATAAGCTAAATTAAAAAAATGAGGTAGATTTGGCGTTCAATGTTGACAATCATTATAAGAAATGATCTGTTTCTATGGTAATGTGAGCGCATGAGGTCTATTGAATGATTGTAGGATAGTGGGGGAGTGATGGTGGCAATTGAGTGAGGGACAGTGAGGTTCTCTACACCATAAGGAACAATGGTGTGGATAATGGGTCAGTGCCATAGGTCATTAGCTCTGAAATTAACCCTCTGTACAGGTCTTGTGGCATGAGGTATGAGGGGAGGTTTTCAAGTGAGATTACAAGGGTAGTATTGGTAGGAATGCTAGTGCAAGTTTTAGTATACAGGGGTGTTTTATATATTTTAATGGGGTTCTTGAAGCTGTGGCTGCAGCTGCATATTCCTTGGAAGAGAACTTAAATTTAATTATCCCTGAATGTATGTATAATTAATACATCCTGCCTGTGCAAAGATGTCATTTGCAGCTCAAAAATTTATTTGTTGAAATATAGGAATAACTTCACATAATTAACTTGTAGCAGTATTAGATAGAAGAATGGGGAAGAGCGCTGGTTTGGGTGAGAGTTTGGTGGACATGTGCAGGTTAAATCTGAGATCCCAGTAGGAACAAAACAACCCAAAGAATTAAGAAGACATGACAAACCAGTCCAAACACCGCTTCTGACTGGGCAGAAAATGCTAGGATTAGTTTTGCCACTGTCCCATACTAGAGCAGCAGGCGAAGGAGCCAAGTTCATTATTATTAAACTGCATTTTGGTGATTTGATGCTGTAAATTTTAACTCTGATTACTTTTTCTTAAAAGTGTTGTCAAGAGGAAAAAAATTAAACGCATTTTAGAATTTTGAATTTAGTTGAATTGATTGATCAGTTAAAAATTATACTAGATATTGTATTATATTATCAATGACGCACACCTTGTGCGTTATATTTAGATATATAAAATGTGACTTTACTTTCCTTGCTAATCATTTTTAAGTATAGAACTAATCAAATTGGCCAAAAAAATCCAAAACCTCAATAAATCTTTAATAAATTATGACTGACAAGTATACCTAGTGCGTTATATCATAGATATATAAGATAGAACTTTACTTTCTGAGGAAATCACTTTAAAAATAATTATCAAAAAAAGCAAAATTGATTTTCTAATGTATATTAATTTTACATTTTACTCTAAAATATCTAGCGCGTTATCTTATAGATATGTATATTCTTATATTATAAGTTATAATAATAGTTAAAGCAATAGTTCTGTCAATAATTTTTAAAATTATTTTAGGTTTGCTAACCAGGGGATGGACATTACCAAAACTGAAACACCAAACAAACAAACCAAAAACATGAACCAACCGCCCTAAATGAGCGGCAAGACGCACAAAAATGATAAAACAACCTAACAGAAGGAACAGCGGTGAGCCAATTATCCCACCATGGGGGAAGGAGAAGGGGGAGCAGGCAGATCATCATCCAGCTCAGCATTGAGGATTAAGCTCAATACTGAGAGCAAGGGGTTGAGGCATCCACAGGTGAGGGTTAAGGTAAAGCAGATAAGCGTTAATTGGCCACTGGCTATTTGGGTCTGAAGCTAAGCCTCTATGAGTTTGGCAACATGGTGTTCATCTTGGATGCAGGAGTTGGGAAGCTAGGTTAGTTTGCAATGTTGGCTCAGGTGATGCACATGGATGGGGAAAAATCTTACAGTATAACAACATGCTTGACAGCGGTGGTGGCAGCTTCTCTGAGTTAGGTGATTTCACCTTTTGCAACTTCAGAAAAATTGGGGGGAACTGGGTGGTGTGCAGCCCTTCCTTAAGTTATAGACAGAGAGTGCCATAGCTTCATGAAGATGGCAACTTTTGGGTGAGGCCACCATGGCCTCTGCTAGTTGATGGTCACTCTGGAAAGGGGTAGCATTGGTTTTGGAGACATATTGTTTGGGCGGGAGTGGGCATCAAAGTATGAATTCAGATAAGGTTTTAAATTAATTGGGAAGTCTGGAGGTGGGAAAATTACACCAGACTTAGTCACTTCATCCAATAAGTCCCAGAAATTTTGGTTGACTAAAATTGATTTGGTAATATGTGGCTGTGGTTGGGTAAGTTTTATGCAGTAAATTTATTGGATTGAATATGGGTCCAAACCTGCTCCCAATTGGTTGGATTGGGAGTAAATTGGCAAGCTTGGGTTTGAGTTGCTAGATTTTGCTGAATCATCAAGCACACAGCTGGAGGGGGTAGGGAAGCCAAAATCCTCTCTCAAAAGCTGTAGGTGTGGCCTCTTAGGTGGAGTTGGTGGTTTTTGCAGTGTTTTAAATTGTTTTGGCATGCCTTTTTGGTATAATACAATTCATAGAAGAGGAGGCAAACTGTGCGACTGTTGTTCATGTGAGTTAATAGAAGTGGTATGGTGTGGATGGGATATAGGCACACGGTGGAATGTTCTAGGCTATGATCATCTGTTGGAGGGTAATGGTGGCCATTGCCTGAGGTGCCACTAGGCGCTCAGCACTGCTGAGAAAAGGAATTGGAGGATGTGGTTTGTGCCATAAGTGGACAGCCCTGACATCAAATCCTCATAGAGTGTTTAAGGGGGAAGGTGTGAGGGAAAGTTTGCAAAGGTCACCACAAGTGCGCTATCATTGGGGAGACATGTATGGGTGGTGGTAATGGGTGTGTTTTTGTAAATTAAGGGCGTTGCTGCTGCAATGACTGTGTCCTCTTCAGTGGGGAATCCTATATAAAAATAGCCCTTGTAAGGGTGGAAGTCAATAGATTATGCTGGTGCAAAGGTGGCCGTTACCAGCTCAATAATTGGTTTGTCATAGTATGGGAAGAGAATCTGTACTTGACGTGGAAGCAAAAGTGAACATTTGATTGGGGTAGGGCTAGGGGTGGGGGCAGGTTGAGTGGACTCGCATGAGGTGTAGTACTGAGTCCCTTGGAGAGACAAATCAGCCAGTTGTAGTTGGCAGACTGGATGATGCTGTCCACATATGTTTGCCTGCTGGGTGGTAAACGCTATCAGGCAGAGCACCGCTGGCCCACACTTAAGCAGCAGGTGTGGATCTGAGGACATAAATTGGAAAACTGGTATGGTGAGGCAGCTGTGGAAAATTAACTGTTTTAAAAAATTGTTTGAAAGTGATGTTGAGTGGAAAGAAAAATTAGGTCTCTCAATTAATGTTTCCTCAATATGTAGAGCTATATTTAATAATTAAAAGTAAAAATAATAAATTTATGTTGAAATAAAATTATTTATTTGTATGAGGATGGACGACCAGGGGACAGACACATCCGATATGTAGGAGAAAAGAAGAGGCGGAGAAAACAGAAACAGGAAAAGAGAGCAAAGCAATTAAAGATAATTCAGAATATGACATGGCACACTTTGGTGTGGCTGGGGCCACGGGTGGTGGGTGACTAGACCTTGGGTGGTATGGCGACCCTGGCTAGTAGGGTGTACCGCCTATGGAGACTGTGAGGTTTTCAGTGTCATATCAGAGGAACCATATTGAAATCCATGTTCCCATCCGTTTCTTCCATTTGTGTTGGAGTGAGCCAAACAGCCAGGCTTGGAAGTGGTCAGCCAAATGGTTGTGGAACCTGACGATGGTTTGGTTAAGGTTGTGGAAGACCCCATTGAATGCGTTGAGGGTAATTGTGTGAATAGACCATATTGCAATGCACACAACTAGGGCCCTCAGTGTCTGGGGGATAGGTGAGGTCATGTTGAGTGCCATGATATCACGGGACAGTCGGAATTTAGTTGTGTGTGGTTGTTGAAACAAGTGCATCACGTTGGCCCAGATATGCGCAGATGGCGGGCATTCTTCTAGGCGGTGTGCTAGTGTGTTGGGTCCGCCACAGATGGCGAATGTCTTGAACATTGAGAACGTACGGTCAGCTGTTCTGTATGTGCGGCGCATTTATAGCCACATTGTAGAGCACACTTGTGGGGATAGTAGGGGACAGGTGACGATGTTCCACACCTTTTTTGGGTTTGTAGATCATATGGGATGTCTTGGTGGTCCAGGTAGTCGATCCTGGACAGAGGGAAGGATGGTAATGGGTTGGGCGCATTAGATATTGTTTGTCCTCTGTGGAGTTGCACATATCCAGTTTGAGGGTGGGTGTCTTCAGATTGCTGTGCATATGCGAAACTCCAATTTCCTTGTCTTAGGTTGTATAGGATACGTTTGAAATATTGGTTGGTGTTATGTGGTCCAGTGGCATTTGGGTGTGTTACAAGGTACTTCATCAGGGTCTTCGGGTTGGAAGGGGACCTCAGATGTAGTGCCCTTGCAAAATTTGTTTAGGCTGCCTTAGCCCAGTGGAAGGATGGTGGGTTGGGTGACATCGTGGAGGCTATCCATGAGCCTAATATTTGCGGTGCTCTTTCCATGAAGTTGAGCAGCCCCATCCCTCCTTTCTTCCGTGGGCCATACATGCTCTCCAGCCTGATAGGTGCACGGTATCCCGACCATAGCCAGTTCTGCAGGAGCTTGTTGACTGCGTCGGTGAAGTTGGCGGAGAAAGGGATCGTATGGGCAGCAAACCATAGCTTTGATAGGATCAGGGAGTTGGCTAATACAACTCTTCCGGTTAGGCTGGCTTTATTCCTTCTCATACATGTCATTCTTTTTGAGTGTTGTCCAATATGTTGGTTTCTATGGTGTCAAGAGCATATCCACCAGCTTTTAGCCATATGCCCAGATGACGGACTGGGTCAGTGGCGGGGTGGGGTGCAAAGGGTAAGCACAGTGGTTTTATTGGCTTGGGTCTTTGTTTTGTGGTTAGGTGTGTGGTTGGTTGGTTTCTGTGGTGGTGTGGGGGTGAGGCCCAGTTTGAGCTGAATTTGCCCATTACAATTACCTCTGTTTTCTGTTAGTTCAGCATGGCATTACTCACTGATTCATAATGGTGAATGATGCGCTCAATCGTCCTGGCATCCCTAATGCCTGAGACTCCAACGACGCAGTCATCAGCGAAAGTGAGCATTTTGGTTGGTGGTTGTCCCTCCAACCTGATTCTGGTGAGCTTTGAGTTTGCAATGCGGAGAAGGGGGTCAAGGGTGAAGTTGTATAATAGGGGGCTAAGTGGGTCACCTTGTTTGAGGCCTCTTTGGGGGGTGATGGTGTCAGTTAGGAAGCCTGGGCCTCTGATTGCAAACTTGGCTGAGCGCGTTAGGAGGAGCGCCCAGTTTATAAAGCGGGGTGTTAGGTTAAAGGCCTTCAGACATTGTTCTAGGTATCCCCAGTGTACTCAGTCATATGCTTTCTTTTGGTCCAGGAAAGCAAGGGCGCCTGTAGGGTTAGATTGGCAGATATTGGCAATTGTATGGATGTTATCCCAAATTGAGCGGTTTGGGATGAAATCAAATTGATGGTGTGAGAGGGTTGTCTGGGCGATGTAACCCAAACGTTTAGCTAAAATTTTTGTTAGTATTTTTGTATTGGTATTGGTGAGAGCAATTGGGCGCCAGTTGTTCAGATCTGCTTGGTCTCCTTTTTTGAAAAGTGTGACCACGTATGCATCTTGGCTGCCAGGTAGAAGGGATGTGTCTTCTAGGCACTTGTTCATAGTTGCTAGTAGTATTGGTGCGATATGTTTAAAGTATTTCTTTTAAAATTCATATGGGAGGCCATCAGGCCCAGGGCACTTGTTGCATGGGGTTGATCTTATTACCTCCCATAGTTCTTCTTTTGTTATGGGTGCTGCCAGGTCTGGATGGCCAGCTATAGTATTGATATTGGCAGATGATAAAATTTTTTCAAAATTTGTTGGGTGATGCGAAATCCGCCGTGTACAGGTCAGTGTAAAATTGGTGTAATTCAGCTGATATTTCCGATGTTGTGGATGCCATTGTGTCATCCATTCAGCGGACCTGTGTGCAGGTCGCTGACTTTAAAATCGGTTTAAATTGGCGGAAAAATTGGGCTGTGTGAGTTTCTCCAGATAAAATGTATTTTGATTTATAGCATATTTTGGTGTAATGCTGGTGTTTTCTAAATAGGGAGTTTACCTGTGTTGATAGTTGAAACCACAGGCGACCCCATTGGGGGTGTATCCCTCACTAGGTGTATTATTTTCTAGGTGTTGAAGCTGTCTGAAAGCCTTGTTGACTGTCGTGGACATCGCGGCTGTTTTTCTGGAATTTAGGTGGCAATCTTTCTTAGTTGCACAAGCCTTGAAAGTTTCCCATTTGGTGATACAATTTCCATCAGATGATTGTCTTTCTTGCCGTGTTGTTAGCACCATCTCAATCCAGAGTTTAAGTTCCGGAAGGTGGATGGTGCTCAGGTGAACTCTGTGCCAGGTGGGCGGTTTTTTGTATTTTTCTGAGGATGATAGCATTATTGAGACCATCTGATGGTCAGAGAAAAAGATAATTGTTGTTGTAAAGTTTGATACTCAGTGCTGGAAGTCTATAGGGGCGAGCATCAGGTCAATCCAGGTCATTGAAACCAGCTGGTTATTATTGTGGTGGGGTCTTGTCATGTTGGCCAGGGTGGGGGCTTGTTTAGGGATGGTGTCGCATATGCCCAGTGTTGCCTTTAGTATGCGTAGTTCCATGTGGCCACAGGGTATAGCCCTAGACTTGGGCCAGTGATTGGTATTAGTGTTTAGCCAGCAGTTGAAATCCCCCACAAAAAATGTTGCCTCAGGGAATGGGATTGATAGGATATCAGACATGAATTTTTGGCAGTCATTCAGATTATTTGGGCATATACACATGCCATGGCGAAATTTTCTCCATTCCATTCGAGGTCCACAAGGAGTAGCCATCCCTCCAGGTGAGATGCTGTGTTTTGGATTTTTACTGGAGGGTTACAGTTTGTTCAAATTACCATCCCACAATGGTATGTCCAAAAGGATTTGGCCATAAGGAGCATGGTTGACCATGACTCCTCCTCCCCCGGTGGACAATGGGGTTTTTGGATGGCCAAGTTGTCCATGGGGATATTGCGCAGGAAAGCCATTTTTTTGGCCTGGGACATGGGGGCCTTGGCTCCTGCAATGTTGAGCGTCCCTATGTTGATTGTGGTAGTCCCCACATCAGGAACGCTGGGGTGACCCACTGAGGTCACCCAGTTCCTTCTCACGAGTCATACTGTGAGTGTGAGGTCGATTAGCCATATTGTTATCATTGTGTTGATCGGCAATCTTGGAGCTGGCATTATTCATTTTCTTCTGGCTTGGATTACTCTGTATATTTTGGGTTTGGCGTGTGTTGGCTTTTGCCCCATCGGAAGAGTTTTTTTGCCACTTACCTGTGAGTTTGATGGGTGGGAGTTGTGGGTCAGGGTGGTTGGTTCCTGTGCATAGGTATTCTCACATTGTGATTGGCTGAAGTTGTCTTACATGTCATTGTTGAACATATATGATTGGTTGGGAGGATTTTCAGTGGTAAAATGTGGATCTACACCTGCTTGGTTGAGTGTGTTTGATTGGTTGTGTACAACAGTTTCTTCATTTTGGTTGTTTTAGGTTTTATGTGTTTGATCTGATTGGTTGTTCCGCTGTGCTGCCATGGCATCCGCTTGAATCTGTTCTGGGGAAATCGTGGTGCAAGCTTGGGTCTCAGCGGAACTCGCGGCCTGCTTGCGGGTGGTCTGTGTATGACATCAGTCCTTGCGCGAGATGGGCTCAACCAAGGCGATATTGGCTCTTTCATCCCAATAGAAGGCGAAAGTAGAGTCTTTAATTTCCCAAAAGTTGGGCTTGTTTCATCCATATTGTCTTCGCAGAATTCTGGTGCTTCAATCCCACATTTGATGGGGCAGGCATTGTCCTTGTGGCCTATTGCTGAACAGAATTTGCATTTGGTGGGGTGTGCTCTGGTGTGATATGGAGGGGCGGGATAAGCTGCCATCAGGGAGGTTGATGGTCGCTGTGCGGGGAATTAGGGTGATGTCCTCAGCCACATCTTGGTCAGGTTCAGTAATAGCAATTGCCTTTCCTGTGCACAGGTGGGGCAGGAGGGGAAATTTTTCAAATTCAAATTTTTTGATTATTCCATAGCCTTCAAGGCCCCCGCAGAGTTCATCCATGTGGATATCACGGTGCACGGTGCTTGGAAGTCAGTCAAATATGATGAAGAGGTCATTTGCCTCATTCCATCGTGTGCACACCGTGTGGATAATTCTGTCTTCATTGTTGGTTTTTATAAAAAATTTAATTTTTGCTGCTTCTGCCACTTCTTCCGCGGACATGAACCTGACGTCCACCCATCCTCTGTGTAAATTTTTGTAATTTACCACGACGGTTTGGGAAAGTCACAGAGAAGGCCTCCCCATTTTTTCCCATGACTTGAGGGAAGTATCGCTGACCATGATTCTGAGGCCATGTTCGAGGGAGGATAAGGGTTGAGAGTGTTCAATTTTGGTATATACGCCATTTTTTGCAGGAATTGCAAAACTCCAGGTGTGGCGTTGTGCTCACCCTTTTTATTGGGTGGGTGTGTCATTGTTCCACCTCGGCGTTTTCCCCCGGCAGGTTGGAAGGGCTTCAGGACTTTCATGCTGGCTACTTTTGCCCAACTGGTGTTGTTGCGGATAAATCTGCTCATATTCCAGGTTGATTGTCAATCTCGGAGAAATTGTGTAGAATTGTGTTACTATTAAAAGTGATAATAATGGGAAAGAAAAGCTCTTTGAAATAAAATTAAATGAGGGCATATTAGTATAAAATATTTATTACCTAATTTATATATAAAACTACAAATGATATAAAATTATTTAGTAATATTATAAATTTATCAAAAAGGCACAGATATTATATTATGATTTATAACCCATTTTTCATTGAAAGTTATTATATAAAGCCACATTTAAAAAAATACAATTTTTAATTAACTTTGGTTCTTTTTAACATATCATTACCATATAATTTTTTTCCGTTGGGTACCTTTTTTAATTGGGTACTTACATTCAGTGATGTAACTGAAAAAACAATAATTAGTATAAGCTGAGTATAAAATACCAATTATAAAATGGTGAGTATCTTTAGCATACTAACTCTCTGATACATTGAGAAATGCTTATGTGT
The DNA here is from genome assembly GCA_022478985.1 of Massospora cicadina. Classification (NCBI taxonomy): domain Eukaryota; kingdom Fungi; phylum Entomophthoromycota; class Entomophthoromycetes; order Entomophthorales; family Entomophthoraceae; genus Massospora; species Massospora cicadina. Next base: position 117,424 of record JAKSZP010010539.1, on the reverse strand, counting down.
GTAAAAACAAAATAAAAAATAGTTAATAGTTTGATGGTTGGTAACAACCCTTCCAAGTATGATATATATTTGAGCTTTAAATATCAGAGAATAATGTTTCAAAATCAAACTATTTTAACGCCATGAGCATGTAAAATTACACTAAATTAAGTTCAGTGTACTTTGATATTACTGTGGACTATGTAAACCCACTTAAAGATCTATTATACTAAGGATGATTTATATTTATTAGATAGATAAATGATTAGTAAATTTAAATTGCTTTTAACAAAAAATTAGTTGAAACTTTGATCCTAATTAGGGGAAAGCAGGAGTTGGATGCAATCTGAATTAAAGCTTTATTCAATTTAAGAAACTAGCTGATACTAGATTTTTTATATTTGTTTTTCAGAATTTTATAGAACATACTTTTAAAATTTAAAACACTACATGTTATTATCACAAAAAATTATCTGCAATAACTTTATCAATTTTTAAGTGATACTTTTCTCTCTCGTTGCAATCACTTTTGCAACTTATTCAATTTAAGTCTGATTCTAGTTTGATAATCTCACAGAGGAGATTAGTCTGCACCCATGTCAGGGAGTAGTTGGGCAGGTAATTTAAGAGGAGCAGGTGGTAGGCCCGCGGCCTCAAACATTCAAAAACGCCCTGGAGAAACCGGTGGAATAGAAAAAATATAAAAAACTGGCAGTCACTATTTCCCCAGAAATCCTCACTTGGCAAGTGCGATGCAACCAGTACATCAACACGCCGCACTCCCAACCACTCTCATTGGTGGAGTACGGAGTCCATGTGTTTCTGGATATCCAACAAACAGCTCTATGGGAAAAATTTTGTGGGGATGTGAACACTTTTTTCCCAACTGCGATGTACATTGCACCTCACTCCATGTCACACAGTTGGCTGTACCTCAGTTTCAAAACAAGGAGGCAGCAGATGAAGCTGCTGTGGTGTGCATAGTGATCAACCTCCCCAAAAGGCAATGGGTCATCAAAACCAAATGCACCAGATGGAAAAAAACAACCAAATTTTTCTCACGTTTGTTTTTTGCCTACTACAGTAAAACGTGCCATTTTGGAGCAGCACCTGAAAGATGGTCTCACTGTTTACAGCAAGATACAATCTTTTGAGATGCAACGCTTTATGCTGATGCCACACCTGTGCAATGGCAAAGCCATCGCAGTTCTGACCCCAACTGAGGAGATCGTGAAGGACCTAACCCAGATCCCGCACTCCACATATATCAATATTGAAGGGCATACCACCCACCCTTTTCGGTTAACCATGGTCAGCGCGCCCCCATCTGCACCCACTGTGACGCGTTCAGCCATAAGGCACATGCATGCCCCACCAAGGAGGGCATCACATTCCAAGAGCACCCCTCAGCGGCCATGGCCAGTGGAGAGGTGCACTACAAACCAACTGCAAGCACCAAAGAGGCTTTCCCATGGGGAGCACAAGGCTGCTACCTACTGGTAAAACCTATTTCCCTGCGAGAGTGGAAGAAGGCCAAGCAGGCCTGCAGGGCCGCAGCCAAGGAAGCGGCCAAAGTCACCACCACTATCCCACACTCCCAACGCCAGGAATACATCGAAACCTTCACGGTGGAAGCAACTTAGAAACCATCAACCAATCAGATTGGGAAGCCCATGCTGATTGGGCCACCCAATCTGAGGATCCGATGGGTGACTCAATTTCACCCAATCTTTGCAACCAAGCTCGAGTCAAAACTGACTTAGGGTCCAACTTACCTGAAAATTTTTTTGACCCAATCGTTGGTGCACCAAACTCATCCACACCGCAAAAATTTGTTTGACGTTGGGGAAACAAAAGTGAAGGCTAAAGCCAACGTGAACCTTTATGTTAAAATCAACAAAACTACCAATAGCGTTGCTGCAAAAACCCATGCTGCCATGAAGGCCCATGAGGATTTAGAAGATGCTAGTGGGCCCAGGTGCCCACCCCCTTGCACCTAAGGTGTGATGGGGGAAACCTTCACTTTTGGGATGTTGAATATCGCTGGACTCAATGCCTCGCGTCCCAGGCTAGGAAACTGAGTTTTTTACAAAAAAATTTACACGTGGATATCCTGGCCATCCAGAAGTCCCACTGTCCGCGAGGTTCTGAGGATGCTTGGAAACCATACTCCTCCCATCCCTATCCTTTTGGTCAGAGCACTGTGGGGTGCAAGTTCAGAAAAACAATTTTTCAAATTTTTATTGTCAGAATCTTTCCTCAAAGGCTGAGTCCTCATTGTCACTTTCTCATGGGCTGATGTGGCACATGCTATCATCAACATCTATGCCCCAACCTGTGCACAAGAACGTCAGGAATTTTCTCACCAGTCAAATCCCTCCCATTACCCCCAGACCCTTTCATAGTCGGTGATATGAACTATTGGCTAAACACACCAATGGACCATTGGCCTTCCTCCTCCCATGCCCCCAGGGTCACATAAAACTTTGCGTTCTAAAGGCCACCCTTGGGTTAATGGATGCACTGCTGTGGTGAGCCCCGCTGCTCGAAAACATGACATGACCCCACGTCCACAACGGCCAATTAAGATCCATGACCCGCATAGACCTTATCCTTATGCTAGCAAAATTCCAACCTCACATTTCCCACTTCCAAACAACAAAAATCGAATTCTCTGACCACTGGCTGGTCTCAATAACCTACCACCTAACTGTCACAGTGGCTAAGGCCTCACATTGGTGCAAACTCCGCCCTCCCAAACTTGCGTCGCCAGGATTTTCCACTTGGGTGTAATCAGCAATTTTGGCAAAAGAGTTTGTTACACCATTTTGCGTGGACCCCATCTCCACATGAGCAGCCTTCAAAGAGGATACCATCTGCCACTCTCACCGCCTCTCCTGCCAATGCTCACAAGCCACATCAGCCATCATCTCGCGCGCTCTGGCAGAGTTGGCACACCTGGAGTCCAACATCCCAGCCACAGATACAGCCCTGCATGGGGCTGGAAGTGGGCAGGCAGCCGCCCACCTCAACACACTCAAAAGGCAACACAAACATCGGGTTTGTGTTCAGTACAGGGCCAAACACATTACAGAGGGTGACAAGTGCACCACATATTTTTTTTTTTTTTCACCACGCCAGAGCGTGGCCTGCACACAGGTGCAAAGATCGGATGAATCAATTGTGGATATGCCAGCCAAAGTGGCAATAAAAACACAAAAGTATGACTCTGAGTTATACCAATCTGATCCAATTCAGCTGGCTGAAGTGGTGGAATTTCTTGACCAAACCCACATCTGCACCATTTCCTGATACCCAGAAATAATGAATTTGATTACTCTGAACAAAATATGGACAGCCATCCGCGGTGCACCAAACCAGAAATGCCCAGGCCCAGATGGCATTCCAAATGAATTCTATAAAAGTACTTCAAAATATATCCCCACCACTGCTTGCCTCACTTAACCAGAGCCTTCTGTAAACATGCCTCCTACCAGGAGGACAAGAGGCCTTCACCATCACACTCTTCAAGAAAGGGGACAAGCTAGACTTAGCCAACTAGCGCCCCATTTCTTTAACTAACATGGATACAAAAATTTTAACAAAAATCATGGCTAACCGTTTAGGGATTGTAGCATCTGCCACCATCTCCCCAGAACAATTCAGTTTCATACCCAGAAGGTCGATTTTGGGACAACGTGCACTCTGTGGCTAACGCATGCCAGTCCACAGCATCTGGGGCACTTGTGCTCTTGGACCAACAGAAGGCCTATGATAGAGTAAACTAGGAATACCTCAGGGCCTGCCTCCATCAATTCCGCTTACCCCCTCGCTTCATCAACTGGGTAATGCTGCTAACGGAATCTGCAACAATGGCAGTATGTGGCCCTGGCTTCCTAATGGAAGTAGTCCGCCCTCAAAGGGGCTTGCGACAAGGGGACCCCCTTAGCCCACTCTTTCACAACTTCATCCTTGACCCACTACTTCAAAACGTGAATGCCCAACTCACTGGGGTCCATGTGCCAGGCCAAGCCCCACTCAAGATGATGGCATTTGCAGACGACTGTGTGGTTAGGATGTCTAATAATAAAGATGCACGCGCACTTGAAGCTCTCACACAGGAGTATTCCCGGGTAAGCAACGTGGCACTGAACGCCTCCAAAACTGAAATTATCCTTGATCTGTATCAAACCTACTGGGCCCCGGCGACCAGTGCCCAGCCCAACCCATCTTCTCACACGTGCTCGCCCTCCCAGATCACCCAACACCACCCCACTGGTGCTCCCCTTCGTGCCACGCCCTACCATAGGGCTGGTCCGCCATCTGGGCGTGTGGGTGGAGGCAGGCGGGTATGCATCAACAGTAATATAGAGTCATATTCTAGACAACGTGACGAAGCGCATCGCCTCCCTCAGAGCCCACATTACTTCCCTTACTGGCAGGGTTGTTTTAGCCAACTTTATGCTCCTCTCAATAGTCTGTTTGGAGCCCACGCCATCCCCTTCTCCCCAGGCTTTTTCAAATCCTTGTATGCCCTGCTGCAAAGATGGCTTTGGACAGGCCGCCCACCTCCAGTACGGCTAGAGGTCATGTTTGGCCCTCATCATCATGGAGGCATGGGCCTGCTTGACTTAAAAGCCCATGCTGCCAAGTTCCTGGGAACCTGGATTGCGGCCATCACCGCCCCTACGCTCCCCTCTCAACACTGGTCTCGCGCGGCCCGCTCCAACTTCTCCCACGCCTTGGGCCTTAACAATCCATCGAACCTTCACTCCCTGATAAAATACCTGGCTTCACACCCATCGGTCACAGGTCCTCAGGGACTAAAACCCACTAAAAACGAATCCTCTTCTCCATGCGGAGCACTGAGTGGAGAATTCGTATTAGCAGACACACAGCCCAGAGAGGCCGCCCCTCTCCTCAGTTCACACAAGAGGTACAGGGGCTACCCATTCAAGTTGGTTTGATCCCCACACGGCCCCATGTCCTATCCAGGGTGGACTACTTGGACATGATGGACATCCATTACTCCATTGAGACCCAGAAGACTATTCAGAAATACGCACACCACCCTCTGTTGCAGCCTCAAATCCGTTCTCATGTGTGGCGCTGCCTGAGGTGGGTGTACCATACGGCTGAGCGCTCTAATGCTTTACACTCATCCTGCGTTGTGTGTGGCCAGTATGGAACGCTGTTCTACCACCTGGAAAAGTGTCCTACCTCTAAAGTGATATGACGCGAAGTTCAACGTCTGCTAGGCCAGGACAAAACACATCCCTTCAGTCTGTCAAGAGATAGTTTGCTTTATCAATGGCCTCCCCCTCCCACCCTCCCTCTATGCTCTGGTGGTTGCAATCGCCATGTGGACTATCCACACGATTATCTTGGATGCCATCACAGGCTCCACCCCCACCCTCCCAGAAGCTGTCCATAGATTCTGGTCTCATTTGGTGGACCTCTTTCAAGCGTGGATGTTTGGATTCCTCCCACTGCATTGCTGACAGCTGGTCTCCTCCTGGTTCCCAGTTTGGTTTATCAAATCAGATCCTTTCCTCCACACGTGTTCAATTGCGGCTACGGACCCTTCACACGTTCACTCCCCCTCCCCATAAGTGGCGTTCCCGCTGGCAACAAGAAATAGCTTCGCTTCTCTGGGGTGCCTTCCCTGTTACTAAGTTTTGTCTCTTTTGGGTCAAATTTGGAAGTGTCCGTCCCATGGTCAGCCTTCCTCGCAATAAATCAAATCAAAATAACTTTATCAATTTTTACTATTGCTACAAAAAATTGGGAATTTATATCTTGGTACTATTTCTGAGTGTGAAAGATTTGTATTCAAAATGGTATGATAGTTTCTGAAATAGCTGAAGACAACTTAGACCCCTTAAATTTTATATATGTAAATTATGATTGAGAAAATAAAAAAATTTACATTGGTCCCCAAAGCTACAAATAAATGTGCAGATATAGCAAAATATAATTTTTGTTGTGAAGATAATGTGTCCCAACTTTTCTCTCTCGTTGCAATCACTTTTGCAACAAAATTAATTCAAGTCTGATTTTAGTTTAATAATCTCACTGAGGAGATTAGTTTGCGCTCAAGTCAGGGAGCAGTTGGGCAAATAAGGTAAAGGGCACAATTGTGGCCCCGCAACTTCCACAGTTTGTAAATGCCCCGGTGAATCCAGCAGATTAGACAAAAACAATAAACTGGCGGTTACCATTTCCCCAAAAATTTTAGCTTGGCAGGCGCAATGCAACCAGTACATCAATACGCCGCACTCTAAACCACTCTCATCAGTGGAGCATGGAGTATGCGTGTTCCTGGATATTCAGCAAATGGCGCTATGGGAAAAGTCTTGTGGGGATGTACACATTAATTTCCCAAACGCGGTGTACGTTGCACCTCATTCAATGTCATGTGGTTGGCTGGACTAAGGTTTTGAGAGCAAGGAGGCAGCGGACAAAGCTGCTACAGTGCGCATTGCGATAGACCTCCCCGATGGGCAGTGGGTCATCAAAACTAAGCACACCAGATGGACAAAATCCAACCAGATTTTTCTTAATTTTAACTTTCTGCCCACTACAGTCAAACACGCCGTACTAGAACAACACCTGAAGGCTAGGCTCACAATATATGGCGAAATACAATCCTTTGAAATGCAACGCTTTATGCTGATACCACACCTGTGCACCAGCAAAGCTATTGCAGTCCTACCCCAGCCGAGGAGATAGCACAGGATCTAACCCAAATCCCGCACACCACTTTTGTCAATATCGAGGGGAATGCCACCCAGCCTTTCAGGGGCACCGTGAACAGCGCACCTCCCATATGCACCCATAGTGATGTGTTCGGCCACAAGGCACATGCCTGCCCCTTCATGGAGGGCATCAAATTCCAAGAACATCCCTTGGCGGCCATGAACAACGGGGAGACCCACTATGAACCAACCACCAATACAAAGGACGTCTTCTCATGGGGAGCACAAAGTTGCTACTTAGTAGTGCACCCTATATCCCCACAAGAGCGAAAGAAGGCCAAACAGGCCAGCAAGGCGGTGGCCAAGGAGGTGGCCAAGGTCGCCTCCGCTATCCCACCCTCCCAACGCCAAGAGGACATTGAGACTTTCGTGGTGGAAGCAGCTCAGGAATCTCTTGACCAATCAGTTTGGGATGTCCAAGCTTATTGAGCCACCCAAAATGAAGTCCCAATGGGCGAGTCATATTCAACCAACCAAAGCGCCCAAGCCTTGATTGAAACTGATTTGGTCTCCAGCCTCCCTACTGAGAATTCTAAATCTAACATTGGTGCACTGAAAATGCATGCACCACAAAAATCTCATTCTACAGCGGGAAACAAAAATCGAAGGCAAAAGCCAACGCAAACCTGACTGCTAAAGTTAACCATTCTTATGACTACGTTGCTGCATGCACCTGAGGCGCCAAAAAGTGCTGTGATGGACAAGAGATGGCTGAAGGGCTTGGGTGCCCTTCCCCTCACACCTAAGGTGCGATGGGGGGAGCCTTTACTTTAGGGATGTTGAACATCGCCGGACTCAAGGCCTCGCTGTCCCAGGCTAGGAAACTGAGTTTTTTACAAGATAATTTACCCATTGATATCCTGGCCATCCAGGAGTCCCACTGTCCGCGCGGTTCTGAGGATACATGGAAAACCATGCTCCTCCCTAACTGTCCTTCTTATATGACACTGTGGGGTGCTTATTCAAAAAAATTTCAAATTTTTAACATCTATATCCTGCCTTAATGGCCAAGTCCTCGTTGTCAAATTTTCATGGGCTGATATGGTGAACGCTATTGTCAATATTTATGCCCTGACCTGTGCATGAGAATGTTGGGAAATTTTCTCTTCAGTCAAATCCCTTCTGTTACCCCCTGACCCTTTTGTAGTTGGTGGCATGAACTGTTGGTTGAACCCATCCACTGACTGCTGGCCTTCATCAACTTCCCTGCCACAGGGTCACATAGAACTACGCGTCCTCAAGGCCACCCTAGGGTTGTTTGATTCACTGCCGCGTCATGCTCCGCTGCTCAAAAACATGTTGTGCCCACATGTCCACAACGGCCAGTTAAGGACCATGTCCTGCATCAACCTTATCCTCACGCCGTTGCAATTTTGTACCCAAATTTCCCATTTTCACTTGACAAAAATCAATATCTCTAATCACAGGATGGTCTTGATAACCTTCCACCTACCTGACCCACTAGCTCAGGCTCCAATATGGTGCAAACTTCGCCTGGCCTACTTGCATTGCCAGGATTTCCACATGGATGGAATCCATGACATCGGCACAGGAGTTTATCTCACCATTTTACGCTGACCTAATCTCCACCTGGCCTGCCTTCCAAGTGGACACGATCCGCCAGGCTCGCCACCTCTCCTCCTGACGCTCACGTTCCACCTCGGCAGTCATCTCATGCGCTCTGGTGGAGCTGGCCCACCTGAAGTCCAACATCCCAACCAAGGGCACAGCCCTGCTTGGGGCCGTAAGTGGGCAGAAGCAGCTGCCCACTTCAACGCGCTTGAGCGGCAACACAAACATCAGGTTTGTGTTCAGTACAGAGCTAAACACATAACAGTGGGTGACATGTGCTCCACTTACTTAGTTTGAAAATTCTTTTCACCGCGCCAGAGCATGGCTTGCACACAGGTGCAAAGGCCAGACAATTCCATTGGGGATAAGCCAGCCAAAGTGGCAATTGAGATATAAAAGTAATACTCCAAGTTGTACCGATATGAACCAATTCTTCTGGCCAAAATGGCGAAAATTCTCAATAGTGCACACATCTGCACCGTTTCCCAATTCCCAGAGTTAATGAATTGATTACTCCATATGAACTCTGGTCCACCGTCCGCGATGCATCAAATCAGAAATGCCCCAGCCCTGATGGCATACCTTATGAGTTCTATGAGAAGTACTTCAATTGTTTATCCCCACTGTTGCTTGCCTCTCTTAACCAGAGCCTTTTGGAAATGCGCCTCCTTCCAGGAGGGCAAGAGGCCTACACCATTACGCTCTTCAAGAAAGGGATAAGCTAGACCTGGCCAACTGGAGACCCATTTCTCTAACAAACATGGATACAAAAATTTTAACTAAAATAATGGCTAACTGTCTAGATGTTTCCTCTGCTACCATCTCCCCAGAACAATTTGGTTTCATACCCAGAAGGTCGATTTGGGACAACGTGCACTCTGTGGCTAACGCCTGTCAGTCCACGGCCTCTGGGGCACTTGTATTTTTAGACCATCAGAGGGCCTATGATAGAGTAATCTGGGAATACCTCAGGGCCTGCCTCCACCAATTCCGCCTACCCCCTCGTTTCATCAGTTGGGTAATGCTGATGATGGAATCCGTGACAATGGCAGTGCGTGGCCCTGGCTTTCTCACGGATGTAGTCCGCCCTCAAAGGGGCCTACGCCAAGGGGACCCCCTTAGCCCACTCTTATATAACTTCAGCCTTGACACACTTCTTCGGAATGTAAATGCCCACCTTACTGGGGTCCATGTGTAAGGCCAAGCCCCAGTCAAGATGTTGGCGTTTGCAGATGAATGTGTGGTTGGGGTGTCTAATAATAAAGATGCACGCGCGCTTGAAGCTCTTATCCAGGTTTACTCCAGGGTAAGTAATGCTGCACTGAACGCTTCAAAAACTGGAATCATCCTCCTTGATCGGTATCAAACCTGCTGGGCCCCAGCAACCAGTGCCCAGCCTGGCCCTTCTGCTTGCACACGTGCTCGCCTTCCATGCTCACCCCACACCGCCCCACTTGTGCTCCCCTTTGTGCCGCGCCCTACCGTTGGGCCAGTCCGCCATTTAGGGTGTGGTTGGAGGCAGGTGGGTATGCCTCAACAGTGATGGAAAGCCATATTCTGGACAACATGATGAAGTGCATTGCCTCCCTAAGAGCCCACCCTACTTCCCTTACTGGCAGGGCTGTACTAGCCAACTCTATGCTCCTCTCCAAATTTTGGTTTGGGGCCCCCGCCATCGCCTTCTCCCCAGGTCTTCAAAACACCGTATGCCCTTCTGCAAGGGTGGCTTTGGTCAGGCCGCCCACTGCCAGTGCATCTTGAGGTTATGTTTGGCCCTCGTTATAGTGGTGGCATGGGCCTGCTTGACTTCAAAGCCCATGATGCCAAGATCCTGGGCACCTGGATCGCGGCTGTTACCATCCCTACACTCCTGACCCAACACTGGTACCGCGTGGCCCAATCCAACTTCTCCCGCGCCCTGGGCCTTACCAATCCGTCGCACCCTCACTCTTTGATGAAATATCAGGATTCCCATCCTTCAGCCGCAGGTCCCCATGGAACTGCACCCCACTTAAAACGAATCCTTCTCTCCATGTGGAGCGCTGAGTGGAGAATTCGTATTTGTGGACACACTGCCCAGAGGGGGCGCCCCTCTCCTTGGTTCACACAGGAGTTACAGGGGCTACCCATTCTGGACGGCTTGATACCCACAAGGCCCCATGTCCTATCCAGAGTGGACTACCTGGACATGATGGACATCCCTTATTCCCTTAAAACCCAGAAGACAATTTGGAAATACGCCCACCACCCTCTGCTGCTGCCTCATATCCGTTCCCATGTGTGGCGCTGCCTGAGGCGGGTGTACCATACTGCTGAGTGCTCTAACGCTTTACACTCATCCTGCGTCATGTGTGGCCAGTATGGAACGCTGTTTCACCGCCTGGAGAAGTGCCTTACCTCTAAAGCGATATGGCGTGAGGTGCAACGTCTGCTTTTCCAAGATCATGCACATCCCTTCAGTCTGTCAAGAGATATGTTTGCTATATCCATGGCCTCCCCCTCCCACCCTCCCTCCGTGCTCTGATGGTTGCAATCGCCATGTGGACCATCCACACGATTGTCTTGGATGCCATTGCAGGCTTCACCACCACCCTCCCAGAAACTGTCCACTGGTTCCGGTCCCACTTAGTGGACCACTTTCAAGCGCGGATGTTTGCATACCTCCCACCGCGTAGCCATCAGTTGGTCTCCTCCTGGTTCCCAGTTTGGTTTATCAACTCTGACCCCTTCCTTCACACGTGCTCAATCATGGTTCTGGCCCCTTTACACGTACCCCCTCCTCCCTGTAGTGGCGTTCCCTCTGGCAACAGGAGATATCATTGCTTCTCTGGGGTGCCCCCCCTGTTACTACATTTCATTTTCTTCATGTCTTATCGGAAGTGTCTGTCTCCTGGTCAGCCTTCCCCGCAATAAATATAAGATAATGTGTCCCATATATACATATATACATACACACTTTTTAAAATGATCTTTATTAATGTAGAGATATAACCCTAATTACTGTTTTAAGTATGGTACTACCATAAATCTTTATCAATAATTTTAGTTAATTAATTTTAGCTTTCATATATCCCAGAATTTTTAGTACAATATATTTATATATAGAGAGTAATCAGAAGAAAACACTAAAATGTTCATCAGATATGTGATTAATTTCCATATGGGAAAGAAATATAATTCTAAAACATTATAAAACTATTTTTATAAAAATTTCATTTGCTTTTCAGGTAAAATTCTAAGCAATATAAGAAGGATATCACATCACTGCTCAGATTACCTCATTTTGATATAATATAAGAGTGATATACTTTATCAAAATGATAACTTTTATATATCGTTGCAATCATTTTTGCAACATAATCAATTCAAGACTAGGTAAGTTTAATCTCTTTGAGGGATCTTTTCTTTCATTCAATTCCCAAATTGAAGCCAAATTTGGATTATTAAAAAATATAAAAAACAACTGTTTGATTGAGCAATTCTACCAATGTTGATGCAATTGACGCCTACTGCCCCATCTTGAGGTGGTGGTGCACCGCCATCTGGCATCTTTTGGCTGCCGCCAAAGCACGCCTGGGCTGTCTCTGATAGCCCTCCTAATGCTACTGGGCATTATGTTTTCCCTCAGGACTTGGCCCACCACCTCGCCAGCTCTCAGGCGGTGCTTTGGAGCCCATTGGTGCTCCCTTGGAGCAACTTGAATCTTGGCCACCAGGTTGAATATGGGAATCTCTTCCTATATTCAAGCATGGTCATCATTGAGATGGCCATGGCAGTTTTCAAACCTGCCAGCTTAATTGACTTCTTCCCCTTTAAGGGGTACTTTGACCTTGGCTTCCGCTCTGAAGCTGATGCAGCAGCAGCCAAGCTGCAATTAAGTTTTTAAAAATTCCTTTGCCTACCATTTGCACCCAGCTCCCAGATGAGGCCACTTTGGTGGTCCAGTTCGCCAGGTTGCCCTCTTTCCTTTCCCCCAAACGCCTCTGCCATGAGCTTACAGAGGGTTTGGCTGTTTATGGCGCAGACCCTGTGTTGCAGTTTGTAGTTCCCAATGGGGCATATCAGTTGGCAGGGCCTCACGCCTTTGCAATAATTTACCCATTTCAATGCAACTCTCACCTCGTGATTCCCCTGTACCATGATCAGATCTGCCCCTGATCACCCATTCTGGCACATGTCAAAAACGGCCACACCATTTGCCCCTTGTGCTTTGAGCTTGACCACTTGAAGCACAAGTGCCCCATGGTTGCCGCTTCTGCCACATCCATCACTCAGGGCTTGGGCGCCACCCCAGTGGCTGCATCGCCCCAATTTTTTGAATGGGGCTCAATCCTCCCACCCCAACGTTGGGGAATTCTGGCGCTGCTTCCGAAGTGGCAGCCAATCAAAATTTAAGAAAATTTAAAAATTTTGAAAATTTGACCAGATTACAGAATCATGAGTCGATGGCTGAACCAGTTTCAGCTGAGCTGCTATGGTTGACAGCACGTGGCCAATAAGCTCCAACCACAGCCCCAATTCCTGTGGCTGGCCCAGCACTGGCCAAATCCAATCCATTTGAGGCTTTTAAATGGATTGATGAGGACAAACGGCTGTAATACGTGAAACCTGATTTTGCTTTGGAGGAGTTATTCATTGACCCTCCCAAATCACGTTCTCACCATTTTCATCCAAAAAACAGGTTTCTCATTTATAAAAATATTATCAAAATGGGAGTTGCGGCTGCAGCTGCAGCTGCCCCAGCAAAAACCTTCCTCCACCAGCAACCCATGGGGCAATTAAGCTTTTTGTTGAGGGTATTCCTATCCACAATCTTTCTTATGATTTTTAGGAAAATGCAAAGTACATAATTGAGGAGCTTGCTTTCAGTACGAGCTGCGCTTGCATTGATGCAGCAAAAACTTCTCTTTTTGACCCCAATTATCCTGAAACCCACCGGCGCATCAAGTCATTTACTTGTATGATGGCTCTCATCACTTTCTCTGATAATAAAACTTGCTAAATACGTTGAGGTGATGGGCACCGCCAGTTTCATTAATGAAGAAAACCCCCAACTATACCTCCTTATGTCCCATGTCGCTGAAGCTCCCACCCCAATGCTGTCTGCCATGGTCTTCCAGCTAAATTGGGCGCCGGACAAAAGTTTCCTCAAAGCCTCCTCGCCATTGGATATGGCTTCATAGGCTGATAACCTAAAGGCTATATTAGGAATTTTTTATTTATATTAATCCCTTTGTTTAGCCCATTTGCGAATAAAGATGCGTGGTGGCTCCCCTTTCGGGTTGGGCACCAATAGTACTAAAAGATAATCTCTTTGAGGAGATTAGTCTGCACTTAATGTTGGGTAGCATTTGGGTGAGATAAGTAAAGGGCACAGGCGTGGGCCCGCACCATACAAATTTTGTAAATGACCTAGCGACACCAGCGGCCTCAATAAAATAATAAAAAACTGGCAGTTAGTATTTCCTCAGAGATTTTGCTTAGCAAGCAAAATTTAATCAGTTCAATAATAATCCGCATTCCCAGCCCCTATCATCAGTGGAGCATGGGGTTCAAGTCTTTCAGGATATCCAACAAATAGCACTTTGGGAAAAGTTTGTGGAGATGTGCACAACCATTTCCTAAATGCTGTATATATCATACCACACTCCATGCCCTGAGTTTGGTTGGATTTCAGGGTTGAAAATAAACAATCAGTGGACAAAGCTGCACAGGTGCATGCTGTGGTAAACCTCCAGAACAGTCAACGGGTGGTTGAGACAATGCGCACTTGTTGGACTAAATCAAATCAAAATTTTTTAACATTTGATTTCCTACCCACAACGATTAAGCACCAGTGCTGTAGTACCACCTAATGGCTGTACTTAAAGCATCAGGGGAGAATCATCCCTTCGAGATGCAACAATACATGCTCATGCCAGACCTGTGTATGGGCAAAGTGATTGCTATGATCACCCCATCTGCAGTTGTGCAGCTGATTGACCCAAATCCCCCACACCACATTTGTTTTTGTTGATGGGCAGGAATCCCACACATTCCATGTCACCAAGGATAGCGCACCCCCTATCTGTACCTTTTTTCATGCTTTTGGCCACAAGGCCCACACCTGCCCAGCCAAGGAGGGCATCACACAAAACAAAATACTACCCAAAGCAATGAGCAGTGCAGACACCCGCCATGAACTGGCCATAGACACGGACGCCGCCTTCCCATGGGGTGTGCAGGGGTGTTACATTCAGGTCAAATCTATGTCCCCACAGGGGCGTAAGAAGGCCAAGCAGGCCTGCAGGGCAGCGGCCAAGGCAGCAGCCATGGCTGCATATGTGATCCCACCTGCCCAGACTTATGATGACATCAAGACTTTTTCTGAGGAAGCAACTTGCAAATCTGTCCACCAATCATATGAGGCCAACAAACTTGATAACCCAATGATTGAGTCAGATTTACCCAAGCAATAAGCTAAGCCTCAATCAAAACTGATTCTCCGAATAATTTACCTACTGAATTTTTTCAACCTGCAATGATTCACTGCAGGAGCTCAGCAATGCAAAAACTTGTACCAAATCAACAAAAAGGTACAACAAACTGCAATTACAGCCAGAGTATCGGAGTACCTTAAAACCCCTGCATATGTCAAAAAGCACTTATGTGGGCCACTGCTGGTGCTGAGCGAGTGGAAAAGGAAGGCCAAGGGGGCCCTTCCCCTTGCACCTAAGGTGTAATGGGGGGACCCTTTGCAATAGAGAAGTTGAACATCACTGGACTAAATGCCTTGCCATCCCAAGTTGGAAACTGAGTTTTTAAAAAATAATTTACCTGTGGACATCCTGGCCATTCAGGAAACCCACTGTCCATACAGTGCTGAGGACACATGGGCAACCATGCTCCTCCCTTCCCTTTCCTTTAGGTCACCGCAGTGTGGGGTGCTTATACAAGAGTCCCATAATTTTAATTTTATTTCTTCAGTTTCATACCTCAATGGCCGTATACTTGTTGTGCCCTTTCTGTGGGATGACGACGTGCACACTGTTGTTAATGTTTATGCCTTGACCTGTGTGTGGTCTCACTGGGAATTCTTATCAGCTGTCACTTCTCTTCCGCTTCCTAAAGACCCATTTGTGGTTGGCAATATGAAATTCTGGGCCAACCCAGCCACTGACTGCTGGCCTTTGGCGCCTGCCCCTCCCTCAGGGGCACGTAGAGCTCTGCGTTCTAAAGGCCACTTTGGGGATGTTTGATACCCTACCTAAACATACATCGCTGCTCCCCAACATGTCTTGTCCCCATGTTCACAAAGGTCAGCTGAGGTTGATTTCCCACAATGACCTTATTCTTGCTCCGTTGAAATTTTGGTCTCATGTTGCACACTTTATGGCAATGAAAACCAATTTCTCTGACCACAGGTTGGTGTCAAATTTCTTCTCTTTGTTGCACCCAGCGGCACAGGCAACAAAGTGTAAACTTCGCCCAGCCAAGTATGTCTCCCAGTTTTCCCCATGCGCGGACACCAAAACCTTACCAATATAGTTTACCACACTGTTCTGTGAGGACCCACTTTCAACCTGGTCAAATTTCAAAGCAAACACCATCCGCCAGACATGCCACATCTCATTTCGTCGCTCTTGGGTTGTCTCAGCGTTCATTATGCGCACACTTGCAGAAGTGGGCCGCCTGGTATCTAATGTCCCTGCTGCAGGCTACAGCCCAGCTTGGGGTTGCAATTGAGAAAAGGTGGTTGCTCGCCTCAATGCACTGGTAAGGCAACACAAACATCGCATTTGTATATAATACAAAGCAAAAAATATAATGGCTGGTGACATGTGCTACACCTACTTTTTCTGAAAATTCTTCACACAACAACAGAGCTTGGGCTGCACACAGGTGAGGCGGCCAGACCACTCCATCGCAGAATCTCCAATCAAAGTGGCAATCAAAGTTCAAAATTATTACTCCAAATTGCATTGCTCCAATCCAGTCAAACAGGCCAAAGTTTCTAAATTTCCTTAAAAGTGCAAATATCTGCACCATTTCTTATTATCCAAAGTTAATGATTTTATCTATTCTATTTATTGCGAGGAAGACTGACCAGGGGATGGACACTTCCAAATTTTGACCCAAGAGAAATGAAACTTAGTAACAGGGAAGGCACCCCAGAGAAGCGATGCTATCTCTTGTTGCCAGCGGGAACGCCACTATGGGGAGGGGAGGGGACGTGTGAAGGGGCCATAGACATTATTGAACACGTGTTGAGGAAAGGGTCCGATTTGATGAACCAAACTGGGAACCAGGAGGAGACCAACTGACAGCGACGTGGTGGGAGGTACCCAAACATACACGCCTGGAAGTGGTCCACCAAATGTGACTGGAATCTGTGGACAGCTTCTGGGAGGGTGGGGGTGGAGACTGCGATGGCATCCAAGACAATCGTGTGGATAGTCCACATGGCGATTGCGACCACCAGAGCATGGAGGGAGGGTGGAAGGGGGGATACCATGGATATAGCAAACATATCTCTTGACAGACTGAAGGGATGTGTTTGATTTTGGCCAAGCAGACATTAAACTTCGCGTCATATCACTTTAGAGGTAGGACACTTCTCCAGGCGGTAGAACAGCGTTCCATACTGGCCACACACAACGCAGGATGAGTGTAAAGCATTAGAGCGCTCAGCCATATGGTACACCCACCTCAGGCAGTGCCACACATGGGAACGGATTTGAGGCTGCAATAGAGGGTGGTGTGCGTATTTCCAACTAGTCTTCTAGGTCTCAATGGAGTAAGGGATGTCCATCATGTCCATGTAGTCCACCCTGGATAGGAAATGGGGCCGTGTGGGGATCACGCCATCTTGAATGGGTAGCCCCTGTACCTCTTGTGTGAACTGAGGAGAGGGGCGGCCTCTCTCTGGGCTGTGTGTCTGCTTATACGAATTCTCCACTCAGCGCTCCACATGGAGAGGAGGATACGTTTGTAGTGGGTTTTAGTACCGTGAGGACCTGTGGCCGATGGGTGTGAAGCCAGGTATTTCATCAAGGAGTGAGGGTTCGATGGATTGTTAAGGCCCAAGGCGCGGGAGAAGTTGGAGCGGGCCGCGCGGGACCAGTGTTGGGAGGGGAGCGTAGGGGCGGTGACAGCCACAATCCAGGTGCCCAGGATCTTGTCAGCATGGGCTTTAAAGTCAAGCATGCCCATGCCATCATGGTGATGAGGGCCAAACATGACCTCAAGCCGTACTGGTGGTGGGCGGCCTGACCAAAGCCCTCCTTGAGAAAGGCATACATGGATTTGAAAAAGCCTGGGGAGAAGGCGATGGCGTGGGCTCCAATACTAGACTTAGGAGAGGAGCATAGAGTTGTCTAAACAATCCTGCCAGTAAGGGAAGTAGGGTGGGCTCTGAGGGAGGCGATGCGCTTCGTCTCATTGTCTAGAATATGACTTTCCATTACTGCTGAGGCATACCCGCCTGCCTTCACCCAAATGCACAGATGGCGGACAGGCCCTATGGTATGGCGTGGCATGAAGGATAGCACTAGTGGGGCGGTGTGGGGTGAACAGGGAGGGAGAGAACGTGTGCGATCAGATGGGCTGGGTGGGGATACTGGTCGCTGGGGCCTAGCATGCTTGATACTGACCAAGGAGGAAGATTTCGGTTTTGGAAGCGTTCAGTGCAGCATTACTTACCCAGGAATATTCCTGGATGAAGGCTTCATGCGCGCGTGCATCTTTATTATTAGACACCCCAACCACACAGTCATCTGCAAACGCCATCATCTTGACTAGGGCCTGGCCTGGTACATGGACCCCAGTGATGTAGGCAACCACGTTTCAAAGTAGTGGGTCAATGCCGAAGTTGTATAAGAGTGGGCTAAGGGGTCCCCTTGTCGTAAGCCCCTTTGAGGGTGGACTACTTCCGTTAGGAAGCTAGGGCCATGCACTGCCATTGTTGCAGATTCCGTGAGCAGCATTACCCAGTTGATGAAGCGAGGGGGAAGAAGAATTGATGGAGGCAGGCCCTGATGTATTGCCAGTTTACTCTATCATATGCCTTCTGTTGGTACAAGAATATTAGTGTCCCAGAGGCTGTGGACTGGCATGCGTTTTCCACAGAGTGCACGTTGTCCCAAATCGACCTTCTGGGTATGAAACTGAATTGTTCTGGGGAGATGGTGGCAGATGCTACAATCCCTAAATGGTTAGCCATTATTTTAGTTAAAAATTTTTGCATCCGTGTTAGTTAAAGAAATGGGGCGCCAGTTTGCTAAGTCTAGCTTGTACCCTTTTTTGAAGAGTGTGACAGTGAAGGCCTCTTATCCTCCTGGTAGAAGGCGCGTTTCCAGAAGGCTCTGGTTAAGGTAGGCAAGCAGCAGTGGGGATATATATTTGAAGTACTTTCTATAGATTCATATGGAATGCTATATGGGCCTAGGCATTTCCAATTTGGTGCACCGCGGATGTCTGTCCAGAGTTCATTCAGAGTAATCAAATTCATTAATTCTGGGTATCAGGAAATGGTGCAGATGTGGGAGCGGTCAAAAATTTTGGTACTTTAGCTGGCTGAATTGGATCAGATTAGTAAAACTTGGAGTAACAATTTTGTACATTGATTGCCACTTCAGCTGGCATATTCACAACGGAATCATCCAATCTCTGCACCTGTGTGCAGACCACGCTCTGGAGCGGTGCAAAGAATTTTTTTAAAAAAATATGCGGTGTACTTGTCACCCTCTGTAATGCGTTTGGCCCTGTACTGAACACAAACCTGATGTTTGTGTTGCCATTTAAGCGCGTTGAGGTGGGCAGCTGCTTCCGCCCACTTCCTTCCCATGCAGGGCTGTAGCCTGTGGCTGGGATGTTGGATTCCAGGTGTGCCAACTCTTCCAGAGCGCGTGAAATGATAGCTGATGTAGCTTGTGAGCGTCAGGAGGAGAGGTGGAAAGAGTGGCGGATGGTATCCTCTTTGAAGGCTGACCATGTGGAAATTGGGTCCATACAAAATGGTGTGACAAACTCTTTTGCCAAAGTTGCTGCTTCCACCCAAGTGGAAAATCCTGGCAACGCAAGTTTGGGAGGGCGGAGTTTGCACCAATGTGGGGCCTTAGCCACTGTGACAGGTAAGTGGTAGGTTATCGAGACTAGCTGGTGGTCAGAGAATTCGATTTTGTTGTTTGGAAGTGGGAAATGTGAGATTAAAATTTCGCCAGCGTGAGGATAAGGTTGATGCGGGTCATGGATTTTAATTGGCCATTGTGGATGTGGGGGCGCGTCATGTTTTTGAGTAGCGGGGCTTGCTGTGGCAGCACATCTATTAACCCAAGGGTGGTCTTTAGAACGCGAAGTTCTACGTGACCCTGGGGGCGTGGGAGGAGGAGGGCCAACAGTCCATGGGTGAGTTTAGCCAACTGTTCATGTCACTGACTACAAAAGGGTCAGGGGGTAACAGAAGGGATTTGACTGACAAGAAAAATTTCCGACGCTCTCATGCACAGATTGGGATTCAGATGTTGACAATAGCGTGCGCCACGGCAGATCACAAGAAAGTGACAATTAGGACTTAGCCATTGAGGAAGGATTCCAACAATAAAAATTGTTTTTCTGAACTAGCACCCCACAGTGCTCAGACCAGAAGAAATGGGAAGGGAGGAGCATGGTTTTCCAAGCGTCCTCAGAACCTCATAGACAGTAGGACTCCTGGATGGCCAGGATGTCCACGGGTAAATTTTTTTGTAAAAAACTCAGTTTCCTAGCCCGGGATGGCGAGGCTTTGAGTCAAGCGATATTCAACATCCCTAAAGTGAAGTTTTATTTCATTGCACCTTAGGTGCAAGGGGGTGGGCACCTGGGCCCACTAGCCTCCTCTAGATCCCCATGGGCCTTCATGGCAGCATGGGCGTTTGCAGAAACGCTATTGGTAGTTTTGTTATCTTAGCAGAAAGGTTCGCGTTGGCTTTTGCCTTCACTTTTTTGTTTCCCTGACATTGAACGAATTTTTTGTGGTGCGGATGAGTTCGGCGCACCAACGTTTGGGTCAAAAAAACTTTCAGGTAGGTTGGAAACCAAGTCGGTTTCAACCAGGGCTTAGTTGCAAAGGTCAGGTGAGATTGAGTCACCCATCAGATCCTCAGATTGGGTGGCCCAATTGGCATGGGCTTCCCAATCTGATTGGTTGAGGGATTTACAAATTGCTTCCGCTGTGAAGGTTTCAATGTCCTCCAGGCATTAAGAGTGTGGGATAGTGGAGGTGACTTTGGCCACTTATTCAGCAGCGGCCCTGCGGGCCTGTTTGGCCTCCTTTCACTCTTGAGGGGAGATAGGCTTTACTAGTAGGTAGCAGCCTTGTGCTCCCAATGGGAAAGCCTCTTTGCTGCTGGTGGTTGGTTCATAGTGAGCCTCCCTGTTGGTCATGGCCGCTGAGGGGTGCTCGTTGAATGTGATGCCCTCCTTGGTGGGGCATGCGTGTGCCTTATGGACAAATGCGTCACAGTGGGTGCAGATGGGGAGTGCGCTGTCTACGGTTACCCAGAAAGGGTGGGTGGTATGCCCTTCAATATTGATATATGTGGAGTGTGGGATCTGGGTTAGGTCCTTCGCGATCTCCTCAGTTGGAGTTAGAACTTCAATGGCTTTGCTGGTGCACAGGTGTGGCATCAGCGTAAAGCGTTGCATCTCAAAAGATTGTATTTTGCCGTAAACAGTGAGACCATATTTCAGGTGCTGCTCCAGAATGGCACGTTTGACTGTAGTGGGCAAAAAGTCAAACGTGAGGAAAATTTGGTTGCATTTTGTCCATCTGGTGCATTTAGTTTTTATGACCCGTTGCCCTTCAGGAAGGTTGATCACTACACGCACCACAGCAGCTTTATCTGCTGCCTCCTTGTTTATAAACTGAGGTCCAGCTAACCACTTGACAAAGAGTGAGGTGCGACATACACTGCGGTTGGGAAAAAAGTGTGCACATCCCTAAAAATATTTTCCCATAAAGCTGTTTGTTGGATGTCCAGAAAAACCTGGACTCCATATTCCACCAACAAGAGTGGTTGGGAGTGCGGCGTGTTGATGTACTGGGTTGCATCGCGCTTGCCAAGCGAGGATTTCTGGGGAAATAGTGACCGCCAGTTTTTTATTTTTTTCTGTTCTGCCAGTTTCTCCGGGGCGTTTTTGAACATTTGGGGTCGTGGGCCTACCACCTGTGCCTCTTACCTTACTTTCCCAACTGCTCCCTGACATGGGCGCAGATTAATCTCCTCTGTGAGATTATCAAACTAGAATCAGACTTGAATTGAATTTGTTGCAAAAGTGATTGCAACGAGAGAGAAAAGTTCCCAAAGTTAATGAATATAAATTCTCGTGATGAACTCTGGTACATCATTTGCTTTGCACCATACAGGAAATGCCCAGGTCCAGACATGATTCCTTATGTGTTCTACAAGAAATATCTAATTATTTTTCCTCTTTGCTGCTTGCCTCAATGAATAATTGTTTGCTAAAAACGCGCCTCCTTTATGGGGTACAGGAGGCTTTCACAATAACGATGTAAAAGAATGGGGATAGGATGGTTTTGGACAACTGGCACCTCATATCACTTACTAACACAGACACTAAATTATTTACTAAAATTATGGCCAACCGCCTGGGAAAGTTGCCTCTAATCTCATTTCCTCTGAGCAATTTGGTTTCATTCCCAAGAGGTCTATATGGTAAAGCATAAATACTATAGCCAATGTCTTCTAATCCATGGCTACTGGAGCACTTGTTTTTTTAGACCAGCAGAAAGCTTTATGATAACGCTCTCTCTCTGCTCGGCGTAACTTTCCAAGAAAATTAATTTTGGTAAAATAAAAAGCAAACAATTAATTGCAAACTGAAGTCTTGCTCCAATGTCATTGGACCCCCGCTGACTGTCCCAGCATGGGGAAGCGGCGAAACTCCCCCTCCATTTTCCATCTGACAGGAAAACGCTCTTGGACTGGCTCGCCAAGTCAATCCAAACCCTTGGGATGATTCGTCCCTTAAGGATCTTAATGCCTATCTCTCCCAAACCCAAGCGGTGCCCCGCTCCCCTGGTGTTCCCCCAGACCAACATGCATTTTGGCCTTAGGGTTGAATATGGGAAATTCTTCTCCTATGATGACCAAGCCATTATCAAAATGGCCCAAGCAGTGATGACACCAGCCTGTTTTATTGACTTCCGCCCCTACAAGGGGTACTTTGATCTTGGCTTCCCCTGTGAAGCTGATGCAGCCACTGTGGCAACGGTGCCATTAATTTTCAACAATATTCCCTCCCAACAACTCGGACCCAGCTCCCAATGGACACCATCTTGGTGGTCCAGTTCTCTCATTTGCCCACCCACCTTCCCCTGAGGTGCTCCACCAGGAGCTGATGGAAGGTTTGGTAGCCTACGGCGCCAACCCCATCTTACAATTTATGGTCTCAAATGGGGCCACACGCCTCACTGGGTCTCAGGCATATGCCATGATCAGCCCTGAATTTGCAAAAATTTCTTTGGCAATTCCCCCTCATGCCACCATACCATCTGCCCCCAACCATCCATTCTGGGCCTGCGTTGAGGGCAGATGGACGATTTGTCCATCCTGCTTTGAGTTAGACCACTTAAAACGTAAATGCCCATACTCAGAAACTTCCACTGATGCCAAAAGTTTGCCTGAAGCCCACCAATCCGCCGCCCACCCTGCGCCAACTCCAACATGGGGTACGATTTTACCTTCCCCTCCTCCAATGCCTGATGCTGCAGCTGCACCTACAGCCACAAATCAGCACCCACCTTGCCCCAATGCCACAAATACTTTATACAATCAAATATCAGATTGGATCCCAGTTCGATCTCATGCATTCACAAATGAATCAAACAAACCTCAATCATACACTGATTCCCCAATCCAATTCAACAAAAATCCATGGTAATTATCAGATGAAAGTGACAAATCAGGTAACACAAATTGAAAACCGATGCTGCAACTCGAGCAGATCTGTAACGCAGAATGGGATGCAAAATTCCCACCTCAGAAATATGTCCCACAACTTAACGCCAAACCATTCTATAGCGATCACCAGCTTGCAGTAGAAGCAGCCGCCACTCCAGATTGCCATTTACTTTGAAAAGCTGCCGCCGAATCTGTGGCTGCGCTTGCAGGAGGAATTCCACCTCCCGTCATCGCCATAAATCTTACTGCCTAAAGTAAGATCAACATGAAAACTTTACAAAAAAACGTCACTGAAGCCATCCAGAACGTGGTAACAGTAGCACGGAATCCAAAAGCAAAAATAACTCAAACCAACATTGCCACATACATTAAGTTCCCAGACGCCCACCTCAAAGCTGAAGACGCTTTGGGCAAATACATCGTTGGTATAATGATGGCTGGCAACTATTTGGAAGTTTCAGTCATCAAGGATATTGAACCCCATGCCGCCAATGCCCCCACACCCTTACTATCTGCCTTAACACGCACCCTACTCTGAGATGAGATGGATGTGGCTGAAGATGAGCCCCCCGATCCCCCTCCCCGTCCACCATGGAGGGATAGCAGTATTCGCTGCCCACCTGGTTGGATATTTTGTTAGGTACGATTCAATTGATCCATCCATTTTGGGAGTTTTGTTTGAATCATTATTTTTTATTATGATTTTAGTTTTAGTTTGGTAATGTCCATCCCCTGGTCAGCTTACCTCGGTTAAATAAAAAAATAAAAGAAAGCTTTATGATAGAGTTATATGGGATTACCTCAAAGCCTGCCTCCACAAGTTCCACCTCCCCCATTGGTTCATTAGTTGGGTGATGTTGCTCACGGAATCTGCCATAATGACTGTGCGTGGCCCTGGCTTCCTCACTGATGTAGTTCACCCTCAAAGGGGCCTCCGCCAAGGGAGCCCTCTAAGCCCACTCTTATATAACTTCAGCCTTGACCCACTTGTGCACAATGTGAATGCCCGCGTTACTGGTGTCCATGTGCAAGGCCGAGCACCAGTCAAGATGTTGGCGTTTGCAGACAATGGTTTGGTTGGGATTTCTAACAACCAAGATGCACGCGTGCTTGTGGCTACTATCCAGGTTTATTCTGGGGTAAGTAACGCTGCACTTAACGCCATTAAGAACTGAAATCATTTTCCTTGGGCGTTAACAAGCTTGCTGGTCACCAACACCCTGTTTCCTTCCTGCTTCAGCAGCTAGCTCATGGGTTTGCTTGCCCCGCCTACCCCAAACCGCCCCACTTGTGCTCCATTTCGTGCCAAGACCCACGCTGGTTCACTCTACCATTTGAGTGTGTGGCTGGAGGCAGGAGGGTACGCCTCATCAGTGATATAGCACCATATACTGGACAATATCACAAAACGCATCACCTTCCTCTGAGACCACCAAACTTCCCTCACAGACAGAGTTGTGCTGTCCAACTCTATGCTCCTATCTAAAGTTTGATTTTGTGGCCCATACTATCACCTTTTCCCCATCTTTCTTCACCTCGCTAGATGCCCTCCAGTAAGGATGGCTACGATTAGGCCGCCCACTGCCAGTGCCTGGATGTCTTGTTTGGCCCTCGCCATAGTGGTGGTATGGGCCTGCTCAACTTCAAGACCCATGCTGCCAAAGTACTTGGCACCTGTATTGATGCAGTCACCAACCATACTCCAGCCCAACACTGGTCATGTGCAGCCCGCACCAATTTCTCCTGCGCCCTGGGCCTCAAAAGTCCCACATACCTCCATTCTCAGTTAAAATATCTTGCCTTACATCCCTCTGCTGCGGGCCAACATGGTATGTTGCACCACTTCAAACGAATTCTACTCTCCATGCGGAGCGCTGAGGGGATGTTTGCATCAGTGGGCACACCGCCCAGAGGGGTCACCCTACTCCCCGTTTCACACAGGAAAGTTCAAGGCCAAGCCGTTCTAAACAGTTTGATACCAAGGAGGTCCCATATCATGACCAGGGTGGACTATCTGGACATGTTGGACATTCCCTACTCCCTAGAAACCCAGAAAGCCATTTGGAAGTATGACCATCACACTCTTTTGTAGCCGCATGTTCAGTCCCATGTGTGGCGCTGCTTGAAACAGGTATACCGTAATGCCAAGCGCTCCAATGCATCATACTCCTTATGTGTTTTGTGTGACCAATATGGGACTTTGGTCCACCGCCTGGAAGAGTGCCCTCCACCAAAAGTGATATGGTGTAAGGTTCAACGTCTCTTTTGCCAGGAGCAAGCACAGCCCTTCAGCCTATCTAAGGACATCATCTCCTTGTCCTTGAATTCTCAAATACAACCTTCATTCTAAGCCCTAGTGGTTGCAATTGCAATGTGGACTATTCACACGGTTATTTTGGATGCCATTTTAGGCTCTATTCCCACCCTCCAGAAAGCTGTACGCTGATTCCAGTCACACTTCAAGGGCCATTTTCAAGCCGTTTGTTTGTGTACTACCATCCCATCAGCGACAGTTGGTCTCATCCTGGTTTCTGGTTTGGTTTAGCACTTCAAACCCATTCCTTCATATGTGCTTAATAGTGGTGCAAGCCTCTACTCACAATACCACCCTTCCTTTACTTGGAGTTCCCGCTGGCAACAGGAGACAGCTTTAGCTTCTCTGGGGTGCCTATTGCTTATCTTAGTTTTTTTAGTTTATATATTGGAAATGTCCATCTCAAGGTCAGCCTTTCCCAAATAAAATTCAAAAATTTAAGTATGTTTTATCAAAATAACTTAAAAAAGATTTTAAAAATGAGATTAGACTAAGATAATAAATTCAGATCTAAAAATCTCAAATTTAGGCTTAAAGGATATCTAATCTGATAACTTGTTCATTAGGTAAATATTTTGCAGATCAAAAATAGAATTTATATTTAATTTTGGAATATACTAGAGCAACTAAATCATATTTACTATCTAGATAAAAAATGCAGTGACGCACAAGTACTATCTGCCAGATAAATATTTCAGATCTATGATAGAGACCTCATGCTCTCACTAAATGAACTTTAATAAACCATATAGACCTCCAAGGTGTAAAATATCTAACTAGTAGCCGTTTGAACACTCAATCACATGATAAAAGCCAACATGAATATATCTAATAGTCTTGTTATTTCAAATTATATATATAATATAAAATATCATATAGTAGATTTCATATCATTCGATCAACTATATATTTAACAGAGGCAAGCTGACCAGTGGACGGGCATTACCAAGTATGTGTGGAAGGGAGGGGAAGCGAAGGTAAGTAAAATTGAGCACCCTGGGGTACTCAGGCTACCCCTGTTGCCAGCGGGACTGCCAGGTATGGGGGGTTGGTGCACTACTCTGAGGGGGTTTCCCCCGCTAAGGAGCAGGTGTGAAGGAAGGGGTCTGTGTGGAGGAACCAGAGTGGGAACCATGATTCTATGAGCGCCTGTTGCCTTGGCCCCATATATCCATAGAGCTGGGCTTGGAAGTGCTCCAGTAAGTGGACGTGGAACCTGTTGATAACCCCATGGATGGTTGGGACCGTGCCCTTGAACGCATCTAAGGCAATGGTGTGGATTGTCCACATTGCAATGGGTATCATTAAGGAGCGGAGGGTAAATGGGATTGGTGATTCAATCTTGAGCGCGAGGAGGCTCTTTGAGATAAAAAATTCCTGCTCGTTTTGGAGCTTGAGCAGGCGCGCGACTTCCCGCCATATGGCTTTGGTTGGGGGGCATGTTTCTAGGCGGTGGTATAGGGAGCCCTCCCCTCCACA
Organism: Massospora cicadina; assembly: GCA_022478985.1. Classification (NCBI taxonomy): domain Eukaryota; kingdom Fungi; phylum Entomophthoromycota; class Entomophthoromycetes; order Entomophthorales; family Entomophthoraceae; genus Massospora; species Massospora cicadina. Next base: position 90,380 of record JAKSZP010010539.1, on the reverse strand, counting down.
TACTGCACAGGTTGCGTGGAGGGAATTAGAGCGGTCCGCCATCCTATAGGTCCTTCTCAGACAGCGCCAGGCGTTGGCTCTTACCCTCGGCTGTAGGAGTGGGTGGTGCGTCATTCTCCACACTGCATTCTGTGTGGTTAAGTCGTAGGGAAAGTCCAACACATCTAGCTATTCAATTCTAGCAATGGTTGGGGTCGCAGCAAGCATGTCTCTCTGGGGGTGGTTTTCTGGGTTTCTTAATTTGAAGTGGGAGCTTGGTCGTCCCCTTCCCTGCACAGTGCCAGTGTTCTCTAAAGTCCATCCCATGCGTCAGATGTCTCAGAGGATGCGTTTGAAGTGAGGGGGTTCCATGCGGGCCTGTTGTGGTAGGGCGTTTAGCAAGGTATGATAGTAGTATGGGTGGGCTATGTGGGTTGGTTATTTTGAGCGCCTGCGCGAAGTTAATCCTCGCTGCCCTGGACCAGTGTTGCTGCGGGAGGTCTGGGGCAAGGACTTCCTTTATAAAGGTGCCCAGGATGCGGTTGGCGTGGTTTTCAAAATCTATTAGTCCCATGCCTCCGCTAAAGCGTGGGCCAAAGAGCTTTTCCATCCTTATGGGTGGATGAGATCCATGCCACAGCCAGCCCTGAATGAGCGCGCGGATTGAAGTTATGAAGGTTGGTGAGAAGGCGATCGCATGGGCAAGGTACCATAGTATTGGGAGGATGAGTGAGTTGGCAACTGTTACTCGCCCCATTAGTCCTGGGGATCTTCCTTGAGGGAGGCGACGCGGTTGGATACCCGCTGTAATAGATTGTTCTCAATTATCTCCTTAGCATATCCCCTGTTTCCAGCCATATCCCAAGGTGGCAGACAGGAGTGAAGGTGGGAGATGATGCAAAGGGTAAGATGAGTGGGTTTTTCCTTCGTATGGGGGTGTGAGGTTCAGGTGTTATAGCCCAGTTGTTAGTGTACTTGCCTAAGTAAATTATTTCTGTTTTTTGTTGAGCGATGCGTTGCTCACCATGGAGTATTCCTCTAGGGTGCGTTCCAGCAGTTGGGCATCTTCATTGTTTGCTTTACCTGCCACGCAGTCATCTGCAAAGGCCAATATCTTGACCGTTGGCTGGCCTTGTGCAGTTATTCCCATGAGGTGTGATTCAGTCACGCGGAGGAGTGGATCAAAGCTGAAATTATACATCAGTAGGCTGAGGGGATCCCCTTGTTTGAGCTCTCTGTGTGGTGTGATACTGTTAGTTAGGAATCCAGGGCCGCATACAGCCATGGTTGCAGATTCTGTGAGGAGCATCGCCCAGTTTATGAACCTGTGTGGGAGTTTGAAAGAGTGTAGGCATTCCTTTAGGTATGGCCAACTAACGCGGTCATATGCCTTTTTCTGGGCTAAGAAGATCAGGGCTCCAGTTTCTTTGGACTGACATATGTTTGCAACAGGGTGTATATTGTTCCAGATTGAGCGCCCTGGTATAAACCCAAACTGGTTGGGTGACAGGACGTTAGAGGCTATTGCTCCTAATCTGGCTGCTAAAATATTTGTTAGAATTTTTGTATCAGTATTGGGGAGTGCAATTGGACGCCAGTTGGCCAGGTCCAATTTGTCACCCTCCTTATATAGGGTTATGACATATGATTCATGGCCACCAGGTAGGAGGCTTGTTTCCAGCAAGCACTGGTTCATAGATGCCAAGAGGAGGGGGGCAATTTGCTTGAAATAATTTTTGTAAAATTTGTAGGGTATCCCATCAGGCCCTGGGCATTTCCTATGTGGTGCAACATGGATTGTATCCCAAAGCTCCTCATGTGTTATTATTAAATAGTATATTGCAGTCTGGCGATGTGCTTTGTATTCTGGCAGCATTTATAAATTCTGTGATTTTTGTGGGTCAGTCAGCATATTGCAGAATAATTCAGTGTAATAATGGTGTACTTCCGCCTTGACCTCCTCAGGGTCAGTTGCCACTGTGCCGTTGGCCTTACGGACCTGTGTGCATGTGGGCTGGTTGCTGCGGGAGTGGGATTGGTGGAAGAAATATGTCAAACATGTTTCGCCTTCCTTTATGAACATACCTTTGTTTGATACTTTGATTCTGTGTTGGTGCAAAAAATGAGGGTGTTTAGGCGGGTGGATATTTCCGCCCATTTGCGTCCCCTGTTGGGACTATAACTGGATCTCGGGGTGTATAGCTAAAGTTGATCCAGTTCCGCCAAGGTACACCTGATAGTGGCTATGTTGGTGGTGTACCTGCATGATGAGAGATGTCAAGTTTTGTTGATTAGTTCCATTTTGAAATTTGCCTAGGTTCCAATGGGATCTGAAGAGAATGGGGATGTGGATTCTGGGTTTGTGGCCTCGTGCTTGACCCAGTTGGATATTCAGGCAATTTTATGTTTTCTGGGTGTAGCTTCCTCTAGGGCGACGCCTGTGCGTGGGTTCAGGTTGGCGAGAGCCGCACCAAAATGAGTCAGTAGTCAGAAAAATTGGTTTTTTTTGTTGAAAATTTGGATATGCTTGATCAGTGGGATTGTGGAATGAGGATGTGATCAATGCGGCTCATTGATATGAGCGCTCCCTCATGTATGTTGGGCCATGTCATGTGGGGAAGGAGTGGTGATCTGGGGGGAGGACATCCTGTAGGCCAAGGGTTGCCTTCATTGCGCGGAAATTGATGTGTCCCAGTGGGTATCCCATGGAGTTAGGCCATCAGTCCATGTCAGGGTTATCCCAGCAGTTAAAGTCGCCCAACATGATGGTATCTGGTGGGAGGGTGAGTGTTGAAACAGTTTTGAGAAATTGTTTTCTCATGGCTGTGGTGCACAGTGCATAGATGCATGATATCAAGATTGTTTCCTCTTGGCATGCTATCAATGCTACCAGGATGCAGCTGTGTAGGTATGACGAGGAGTTTGTAATTTTTGTTTTTGTTATTTTAGATGATCACCCCACAGTGAGTTGTCCACATTGGCTTGTGATGGTGAGACCCTGGCTGACCAGGATCCTTCTTCTCCCTGTAGACAGTGGGTTCCTTGGATGGCCAAGATGTCTACAAGGGGTTTTCGCAGGAAGTCCAGCTTTTTGGCTTGGGACGTTTGAGCCCTGGCTCCCGCGATGTTTAGCGTCCCTATTGACACTGAGGTGCCCATGGCGCCTCAGGAGCAGTTGGGAGGGCCCTCTGGCCCTAACCCACCGCGGCTCATTTTGGCCATGCTCCGTGTCTATACTTCAACACTCTCTCAGTGACAATGTCAGTTCCCTTGTTCTGACCCAATTTTTAGTGGGAATTGCAGTTTTTAGAATTTGCATTAGCTTTTCCCGCACATGTCTCATGATGGTTCAATGCGGGGTGCTGATTGGATTCTGTGATTTTGGGGTTTAAATTTGCAGAATTGTGCACCACATTTTCGCCCATATTGTAGCTATATGTTCCTCAAAGTGTGCATGATTGATTTCGCTTGGTGACTCAGTTGAGTTGCTCCGAAAATTTTCAACCTGTAAATATTGTTCTGATTGGTTGGCTCAGTGTATATCTGCTATGTCCTCTTGAATTTGTCTGGTGTTGATGGATGATTTCGCATGTGCTGCTGCCTCAGCCGCTGCCCGCTTGTGGGCTTTTGTGCCGTTTAGTGTTGCTTTATGTGTAACTGGGTTTACAATGAAATAAAGTCCATCCTCACCCCAGCGGAATGGGTGGTGACCATCAGTCATTCTGGCGAAGCTTTCTTTACTTTCATCCATAACTTGCTCACAGTAGTCTTCTTCCATTAAGCCCTCCTTCATGGGGCATGCGTGTTCCTTGTGTCCCAATGAACCGCAGTGGTTACATATAGGTGGTGCGCGTTCTGGTGTGATTTGGAATGCGGATGACTGTCCCCCATCCACGAAGTGAAACTCTGCTGTGTGGGGATTCTTGATAGGTCATCTTCCACTTTGAGGAGCGGGTTGATCATGGCAATAGCTTTGCCTGTGCACAGGGTTGGCATCAGGCGGAATTGTTGTAAACTGATTTGCACAATTTCTTCATAGGCTATGAGCCCTTTGTAGAGCTCCTCCTCAATTACCTTATGGGGAAAGTTGGTAGGGAGCAATTCAAAGGAGATGAACAAAGTTTTCACTTTGTTCCATCTGGTGTGCGCGGTGCGCACTTATATTTTGCCCTTGGGAAGGGTAATTTTGATGCAGACTTTTGCTGTGGCATCTGCTTCATCAGCTGTTTCAAAACCAATATTGATCCAGCCTCAGCCCATGTTTGTTGGTGGCAACATATACCGCGTGGGGAAAAGGGAGGGCTGTGCCTCGCACGTTTTCTCCCACAGGGTTAGACTCATCCCCAAGGAAGAGTCAAAGCCCACGTTCCACCTTTGAAAGGGGTTGGTTACACTGGATGTACATGTAATGATCTTGTTTTGTAGCAAATACCATAAACCCGGACAGTGTCTGAGTTTGTGGTTTCTTGGCAGCTTGGGTTCCTGTTCCCCCCCAGGGCGTTTCTTGCCCTTGGGTGCACCGTTTTGCGCAACTCTTGATGCGACGCTCACCCAGGTTGTATTATATTTATTAAAATCTCCCATCTCTTCTGTGTGATTATCAAAAATTGCTGTTCAAATCTAAATTGTAGCAACTAAAGTGATTGTTACAGGAAAGAAAAGCATCAGATTAAGTATACCTTATATGATCTCAAATTTGGCCTAACCTTAGTCTTTCTTTCATAATGGAAGACTCAAAACCTAACTCCTATAATTAAGTAATTTTAAACATATAATTGGTACCTTGAATCTATTTTGAGGAAGATAGGAGTCAAGTGCAGTTCAAATTTAAGTTTTAGTTATACTAGATTAAAAAATCCAATTCTTAGGCATTACAGAAGAACGGTGGTTAATTTAAAGAATTAGTCATATTATTATTACAAAAAGGTTTTCTACAAGAGCTTTATTTATTCTCATCCTATGTTACCAAACAAAGGACAAAACATAGCGTTAGTTACCTGCTTTGAGTGTGAGGAATTTTTTTATTAAATTTGATGCATTAAAGTCTAAGATAACCTTAGACAACCTATACCTTCTAGAATTTTATCTATGTAGATCAAACTCCACTTTTATGCTTTATCAAAATTGAGTTTAACTAAACAATTCTCTTTGATAACTTTAGTCAACTAATCAACTGCCAATTTATTTATTATACAATACTTATAAAGATAAATACAGTTAAGTTTATCAGCACAATTCCATAAGGTACATATTTCATTATTTTGCAAACTTTTATATATTTATTTACTCTACAAGAGCTGGTAAAATAATATAATTAAGCTCTATATTAATATATTGTATATTGTACAAAATACCCTAAAGCCAGCATATAATAAACTTATTTATACTTTACTTTTTATTTACGTGATAAATGGCAATTATAATGCCTTTTTTTGATCCCAGATACATTGATGAATCTTTACTTACAATCTAGGAATATTAATGACAAAATACCTTCATATTTTCTTTCTTTTACTTTGATCACTTAGTTAGTCAAACTAAAAAATTTAAAAAAGTTTATACTCAACCGGCCTTTTTGCCAACGCCATGGCAAGCCTATGTCAACGCAATTGACGCCTGCTGCACAACATGGGGTGGCAGAGTGCCGCCTCCTGGTGTTTACTGTTTGCTGCCAAAATGCACCTGGGCTGGTCCAGCTACTCCCCCCCCAAACGCTTCCAGTTTCTACGTCCCACCTTGGGACTTAGACCACCACCTTACATGATCTAAGGTGGTGCTATGAAGCCCCCTGGTGCTCCCTCAGAGCAAGATACTTTGGCCACTGGGTCAAGTGTGAGGATTTCTTCCCCTATACAAGTGCGGCCATCATCAAGGTGGCCACAGCGGTGTTTAAACCCACCAGTTATAATCATTTCTGCCATCTAAGGGGTATTTGACTTTTGCATCTCTTGTGAAGCCCATGCAATGACAGCAGCATAGCTGCCTCTTGTTATAATAATAAACTATTATACCCATCAGAACAAGCTTGCCAAAATGAGTTGTGCTAGTGGTCCAGATTGCCAGCTTGCCCTCCCACCTTTTTTTTTAAAATGTCTCTACCACAAATTCACTAATGGTTTGGCAGCCTATGACACTGACCCCATGTTGCAGCTCATGGTGCCCAATGGTACCAATCATCTAGCTGATCCTTGAGCATTTGTGATGATATTCCCTTTCTGAGCAAAGCCCAACTTGCAATTTTCCCACAATGTGATAAAATCTGCCCCTGATCATCCCTTATGAGCACACATCAAAAATGGCTGCGCCACCTTTCCAATGTGTTTTAATCTCTACAATTTGAAGTGAAGATGCTCAGCGTTTTCCACTGAAGCAGCTTCCGCCACTCCTCCCTCTGGCGCCAGCCCCTCAATTGTCTCACTGAAACTATTTAAATAGGAGACAATCCTCCCTTCCCTACAATCAACTGCTGCGGGAATTGTTATCACCACTCCATTTAAACAGATCTCACAAGAACTATACTGAGCAGATTATAGCTTAGATGCCAGTGGAATTTCCATAAGCAATTGTGCATGGCAAATCAGCTCCTGCCACCCAGAAAACCCTGTTGCTAGCCCAGCGCTGGCCAAATCAAACTCTTTTGAGATTTTTAAGTGGACTGACAATGTGAAAATTTATATGGCACCAAGCCCAACTTTTACTGGACTGAATTTTTAGCCCGCCCATCAAATTGACTCCCCATCATCATTTCCATCCTTTATAATAAGTTTCCATTTTATGAAGATACTTATTAAGATGTTTAAGCAGGCCAACCCCCACCAATTCAATCCTCAGTCAAGCCCTCCATTTATGATGGAGCCACTTTGTGATGGTATTCCTATACTTACTTTCCCAGCGATTTCCCCAAAAATGTAAATTTGGTATTGAAAAACTCACATTTGAAGCACGATGCACGTGCATAGATGCCTAAAGATCTTTGATTTCTGACCCCAACTACCCTCACATCTGCCAGCATATTTAGTCTTTTACTTACATGCCTGAAACTCATTTCTTTTGCTGAACATCAGCTTGCTCAATACATCAAGTTGATGCACTCCGCTGTCCTCATCAACAAGAAGAGCCTGTACCTCTATATCCTTCTACCTCATTCCACTGACAATATTAACCCTTTATGTCCACATTTCACTGCCACCTGAAGCACCCACTGGACAAAAATCACCACAACCCTCTTCCCCTTCTAATATGAATGCTTATTCCAACGCCAAGGCACCATGTCAAGAAAATTCGTATTATGATATAATAATTCCTTTGTTTGGCACATAGTGAATAAAAAATCGTGGAGAACCCCTCTCTTATTGTTGGAGCACCAATAGCACTTTAAACTGTCTTCATATTGTCTGAAATCTGGATGTTTGTCCTGCCAAGGAGAATACTTAGGTTTCTAAAAGTTTAAATTGTTATATTGATTTATTATAATAATTCACAGAGAATCAGACAAACTAGCTCTAAAGTTTGCCTGCACTAACTTATCTATTATGTCAACTAAATAAAAAGCAACCCTATTATAAACCTGAAAGGGGTTTTAGAGTAATAAATTAATTTACTTTCGCTGAGCATCATCTTGCTTAATATGTTGAAGTGATGGACACCGCTGGTTTTATCATTGAAGAAACCCCACTTTTATTCCTCCTTATGCCACATGTTACTGATACTCCTACCCTGATGTTGTCTGACTGGGCCACGAGTTAAAGAAGGCGCCATACAAAAGTTTCCTCAAAGCTTCTCCACCTTCTTATAAGTTCTTTGACTGTTAGCTGAGGTGCATATTGAGAATTTTTTTATGATAATCCCTTTGTTTGGCTCAATTAAAAATAAAGATGCACGGCGGCTCCCTCTTTTAGGTTGGGCATAATAGTGCTAAAAAAAGGAGGAAGTATAAAATTACTTTTTCAACCAATTGGAATCCAGAAGCTTGTCTAATCTACCAATAATGAAATAAAAACAAAGCTGACTGATTGATTTCATTTAATTAAATCATTCAAAATGAAGATTTATTTATGCGTCTGAATTATCAAAGCTGATAAGTTAGAACCAAATGATAAGATCTCAAAAAAGTTCTGATTGGTTAGAATTTGCAGAATCAAAAGCCTTTTTTCTTACTTCAAAAATGCAATAACCAAGAGTAGAAATCTGTCAATTTGTATAAAGAATTTAGATCAAGTTAATACAATAATAAAATCGAATCTTTTTGTAATATTTGGTGATTCTACATGATAATCAATAAGTGAACAGTAATAATTTTAAAAAAGGGTTGTCAGATATAGAATCACAAATTTCTAATAAGTTAACGCAACATTAGAAGAATCATGGAGCACATCTGTCTTCACATGTACTTTCTCTTGATACACTTTAAGTAGAATTCTTTATTTATAAAGTATTGTGTGATTACTCTTTATCCTGAGATGAATTCTATGATGTTTTTAGATCCAAGAAATATATATATTACCAATTATTAAACAAGCAGGTAGCCATGGCTTTGCCCACATTTATTAAATCTACAGCTAGTTATATAGACAAAAGACAGGAAAATTATCTAGGGTTGCTCATGTTAATCTATTATTGTATAAGTTAAATTTCACATCTTGAGGCTCAGAATTCAATTTTTATTGAGCTAGTTGATAATTTAAAAAATAAAAATAATATTTTAACCTTGTTTTAGTTGATATCCCATTTTGCCCAGCATTACATGTGGGTTTATAATCTATCAAATGCTATTAACCGGCTATATTAGATTTTATATCAGTAAATGACCATCAATAATTAAGACCCAAGTTGATTTTATTGATCATTGTTAGCCTTATGTTTTTCAAAAGCCCATTTTAACTATAGTTGTTTATAGAGTTTTAAATCTAACATCTGATGCTAATTTATTAGTCGTTTATATTGTTAGATGGCCATAAATAAGATAAGGAGAAAATCAAAATTTCTCAAATATATAAACTATTTACGTTTTCCAAAACTAATGAAATTTATTGAATCAATATGAAACTACTAACCAATTATAAAAATCTAATTTTACATATTTAATCAGCCTAGAACCACCAAACAATTGGAAAATCCTTTGTACTATCTTTTAGCACTAGTGGCGCCCAACCCAAAAGGGTGAGCCACCACGCATCTTTATTTGCAATTGAGCCAAACAAAGAGGTATTCACAAATTATAAAATCCTAATATGGTACCTCAGCTAACAGCCTAGAAGCCATAGCAGAAGGTGAGGAAGCTTTTAGGAATTTTTGTCTAGTGTTGCTTTAGCTGGTGGACCATGGCAGACAACATTAGGGGTAGGAGAATCACCAACATATGGCATAAGGAGGTATTTTTGATAGTTTTCTTTGTTAATAAGGCTGGCATTGTCCATTGCCTCAAAAATATTGAGCAAGTTGATTATCAGAGAAAGTGATGAGAGCAGGCACATAAGTGAACGACTAGATGCACTGGTGGGTTTGTGGATAATTGGGGTCAAAAAGAGAAATTTTGCTGCATCAATGCAAGTGTGGCTTGCACTAAAAGCGAAGACTCAATATTGTATTTTGCATTTTAATTAAAATCATGTGGGAAATTTTGGATAGGAATACCCTTTATGATGAGTTCCTTCGCCCCATGAAGATGATGGCAGAGTGTGGTGTTGTCAGGAGCAGCTTCAGCCTCCACTGCCATCTTATCAGAATTTTGTAGTTAGGGTAACAGGGTTTTAGTCAAAACCATTTTCACTATTAATTTAAACAAATATCAAACTGCTCAGCAATAATAATATAACATTTCCCATAAAATCATATATAACTTATACTTATTACATACAAAACTTTGAAAACTATTTCCATTTGTGTAGCTTTCTGAGTAATCTATATGGTTTTAAAGTAAAACCTATCACCCGCCATAGTTTTGCTATGAAGTCATCAGATTCTCTGCCAGCTGCCCCAGTGAGGGGCAGCGCACAAAACTCCACCTGCCATTTTCTGTCCAACAGGAAAACATGCAAGGACTGGCTTGCCCAGTCATACCAAACCCCTTAAATAATTCGTTCCTCCCAAGGATCTTGATGCCCACCTCACCCAAACCCATGTGGTGCCCAGTTGCCCCCTGGTGCTTCCCTGGAGCAACGTGCATCTCAGCCTTGGGTCAAATATGGGAAACTTTTCCCCTACAACAACTAAGCCATTATCTAAAAGGCTAAGGCAGTGATGTGTCCTGCCTGCTTTATAACTTCTGCCCCTATAAGGGGTTTTTTATCTCAGCTTCATCTGTGAAGCTGATGCTGCCAATGCGGCAATGGTGCCCTTTGACAAATGGGGTCCTTCCACATTGCAACAAAACAGTTGGGCAAGAGGGCCCAAGTGAGGGCCCACAAACAGGGGAGCGCAGCTATGGTTAAGTCCTTCAGTTGTTGGCTTGATGAGTGATTATTGATATATCCTTAGAATATGGTAAGGACGATGCTAATACTGGGTAGAACAGTCTGTCCACCATAGAGGGCGTACAGAGAGGTGACTGCTCTGTCAAAGTCTGAGGAATGATACATTTGTCACTCAAAGTTCAGGGTTTTTCTTTAAAATCTTAATAAATTGTTTCAAGATTTTTAAAAATATATTTCCAATTTGAGATTTTTATTGTAGATACTAGAAGATAAAGTTGTCCTAAACACCTTCGTCTGATTATATTTATGTTAGGAAGTTGGGGATATGGGGGAGTTTTTTCCCATGATGTCCGCGGATGGCAGGCTATCTGTGCCTATTTTGAGAATCTTGGCCTCTGATATTCCCATCTGGGCCCATTATAGACCATTCGTTGGGTACCTCAGGCGTTACAGAAACTTTTCTGCATATAATTTCATTCATTGGGGACGAATCAGAGCTCGGCATTCTCATGTCAACCTTATTGCAAACTTATAAATTAAAATTCATAAAAATTTTCTGCCAATTTCTGATTTGCTCAGCTGCTGCTCCCTTGACTCTCGACACTTCCATTTTTGGTATAATTTGGCTTGGCAGCCCCTGATTTGCTGGGCTGCTCTTCATCGTGGCTCTCAATATTCTCATCTAGCAGCGGATCCAGCATGACAGCTCCTGATTTGCTGAGCTGCCCAATGTCGTAGTTCTTCACAATATCTCTTTTGGCATAATTCAGCTTGGCAGACCCTGATTCGCTGGGCTGCCCTTTGCCATTGTCAGTATCATTATTTAGTTCATCAGACTTTGGGTTGGCAGCCTTTGATTGGCCCAGTCGCCATTTATGTCAACCCATGCCACCTCTGCTCCATGATTTAGTCAATTTGTAAGCATCTGATTTGTCAGAATTCCATTTATGAGGGTCGTTGCCCTCAAACCCTACAATTTTGTTATTATTATTATCTGTTACTAAGAGCCCTGATCCCCACCTTAGGGGGTCAGGGCTATGTGGCGGTCAGGAAGCGCCTTAAAAGTCACATCACCCCCTCAGAGGAGAGCCCCCTGCACCCCCAGTATTCCTCCACCTTCTGGGGACAGTTGGCGCAATCAGTGGCTGTTTGCCAAGAGGATTCTTCTATCAGGTAGCTGACCCATTTTACCAAGTACCATCACTTTTTGCAAGCGATCTTGGTATCCAGAATCTCCTCCACCTCATACTCCGTCACCCCTAGGTTGTCTGACTGGACTGGCTCCAGCTTCACTGGTTGGGGGCCTTCATATTTTCTTGAGCTGTGAAACTCACAAAACCGGGTATGCACGTGATCCTTCTGGGAATCCTAGTTCATACGCCACCTCATTCACCTGTTGAAGGACCTTGTAGGGTTCTAGGTTGATGGGTCCAAACTTCCTACACTGTCCCAGGGGTGTGTAGTGTTTGGCATTTATCAAGACATAATCTCCATCTTTGAGGGGCGGATCCTCAGAGAAATTCACATACGCCTTACTCTTCTGAGCCTCCGCTGCCTTCTCCAGGTTGGCTCTCAATGTCTTAAGATTTTCCCTCATTATGGTCACTAAATCATCTACTTCATAGGGTTTGTTCCCCCAGCATGTCCCTCCATCATCCGTAGGTGATACCTGTGATTTGCAAAAAAGGGCGACATTCCGGTTGATGAGTGTGCTAGGCTGTTGTACACAAACTGTGCAATTCTCAGCCACTTGATCCAAAGATCTTGTCGTGTTGTGAGGTAGCACCGTAGGTACTGTTCAAGGGTCTGATTGACCCTCTCCATCTGGATATCTGATTGGGGATGGTAAGCAGAGGAATGGCATGGTTTAATATTAAGATTTTCCAGGAGGTGATCCCAGAACCTAGAGATGAACTGCGGGTCCCTGTCTGAGATAATCTCATCTGGGAGTCCATGTCAGGAAAAAACCTCCCTCACGAAGATTTCAGTCATGTCCTTCACTGTGACCTTAGAGGTGCATGTGAAAACTCAGCATATTTTGTTAGTCGGTCCACTACCATCATGACTGTATCATAGCCCTCCAATTTTGTCAGCCCGGTGATGAAATCCACTCTAAGGGAGGTCCACAGCATTCATGCGATCTGCAGTGGATTTAACTTCCCTGTGGGTTAGCTTCAAGATGGCTTTGATTGGGCAAAGGTAAGGCAGCGTGCGGTATACCCTCTTACAAATCCCACTAGGCCCAGCCAGGAGTAGTTCCAGCATATCAGCTCGATTGTTTTCCCCACACCAGGGTGCCCCGCCGGGGTGGTCATGACATAACTTCATTACTTCGGTTCTAAGCATGAACATCGGGACCCATAGGCGGTTGTGGCGCAGGATGAGGCCCCCTCCTTCCTGTAATTCTTGAAGCCTTCGTTGGGGTCCCCTCCCTCTATCTCTCTCTTGACCTTGTCCCCAAATTTGGTGCATCATTAGGCTGTCTGGAATCTCTCTATTAAGTTGGCGCGTTCTTCCTGTCTCAATGCAAACATCTGGTGAGGGAGCATTGTGGCCATGTTGAACTCATCCATTTCCTCCTTTGTAAAGGTCATTTTTGGGTCCCAGAAAAGTAGGTCTGGGAGTAAGTTGCTCTCTCTGGACTTGTATTCAATTTTGAAGTTATATTGAGACAGCTCTAGGTGCCAGCGGGCTTGTCTCTGGTTAATCCTACAAGGCTCTTATGGAACTCCAAGGCCATGTGGTCAGTCCGGATTGTGAATGAGTGGCACATGTACAACAGATGCAGCTGCCACTCATCTAGTGCTGTAACGATTGCCAGGAGTTCCTTGCTATAGATGGGGTAGTTTGTTTCCGCCAGTAGCATCTTTCTGCTAAAGTAGCATACCAAGTGCTCCAAAACATCCTCTCATTTCTGCAAGAGGACTGCCCCAAAGGCGGAATTCAAAATCTGTCTCCACAATGAATGGACAATTGGCGTCCAGGTGTGCTAGGACTGGCGCTGTGAGAAGGGCCTCCTTGATGGCATGGAACGCCATCTCTTCCTCCTCTCTCCATTGAAAAGGGACTTGCCTGGTCTACTGGGTAAGCGGAGTGGCTGTTTCTGAGAGGTCCTTGGTGATTCTCCTCAGTAAATTCACCACCTCTAAGAAACTGCGCACACCTGTCTTATCTATTGGCGCTGCCCACTCCTTCACTACTGTCAGCTTGTCTGGGCAGATGGCTGTTCCCTTCTCAAATATAACGTTGCCTAGGAAAGATGGTGCTCTTGTAGAACTCGCATTTGGAGGGCTTCAGTCGCAGGTTAGCCTTGTTCAGTGCCTTGAGGACCTTCTTGACATCCTACGTGTGACTCTTGCAAGACTTGAGGAACACCGGGATGTTGTCTATGTACACGACATAGCATTTCCCAATAAAGTCGCACAGGGCTTGGTCAATGGTCCTTTAGAAAATGGCTGGGGCGTTCTTAAGTCTGAACAGCATGACTTTGTCCTCATATACCCCTAGGTGGCACTTGAAGGCCGTGTACTGTTGGTGCTTGGGTACAACTGGCACTTGGTGAAGGCGTTAACCAGGTCCAACTTTGAGAACACCTGACTTCCAGTGATCATCTGAGAGATGCTCGCCATTAGCAGAATGGGATAGGGGTCCGTTTCATTTATGGCGTTCAAACGGCGGTAGTTGACACAGGGGCTGAGCTTTCCATTGGCCTTGGGGACCAGGAGGATGGGAGACACCACTGGTGTTTTTGAAGGCTCAATCATCCATCGCTCCAACATATCCTTCACGTATTGTTCTAGGGATTTTTTGCTCTGGGGTTCAGGGGGTACACTGGGATATCTTTTGAGAGCTCAGCATCCCCTTTGAACTTGAACGAGAATATGAAGGGGCCCTGTGGAGCGCATGTGGCAGCGACGCTCCTCTGGAACAGGTTTTCATAGTCTCTGAATTCCTATGGTATCTTTTCCCTCTCCGTCACTAGGTACACAGAGTTCACGCCAGGCCTACTCCTGCCTGAGGTAAAGAATTCAAACGTTATAGGCTCTTGATCCTTGGAGTGAAGCATCACCTGGCCCTCCTCCAGATCAATTGTGGGGAGTACTTGTGCCACCATCTCATGCCCAGAACGATGGGGTGGGGCAGGTTCTTGATAGTGCAAAAGTCTTCCCAAAAGTATTGGAGTCTATGTTGAAGCTTGCTCCTGGGCTCAATCCCCCAGCATTCTGACAACTTGGAGGAGTCCGCAAGAGTCATGGTACCCTTTCTTTGCATTTGTACTTTTAATTTTTTTGGCTAACTTCTGGTCCAGGTAGTTTTCTTCAGCTCCAGTTTCCACTAGCGCCCACAGTTTTTCTAACTTGACCCATTTCCCTTTATATTTCCTCTTCAAAGTAAATGGAATAAACAGATAGGAGGATCTGTTTCCTTATAAAGCAAAGAAACTCAAGTGGGGTCAGGCGAAGGTTGTAGGTGGGGCTGTCTGAGATGCTGGGAGTTGTGGGTGCAGGAGCTGTAGAGTGTGGGGCAGTTTCACTGGAACCCCCTGCTCTTGTTGCCACGCATGGTTTGAGATGGGCTCTGACTCTGCGCATCATCCGCAGAATCTACCATGGTTCACAGGCACAGGGGTCCTGGCTTGGGCCAAGGTTAGCTGGTTCTCTACCTGAGAGGCAACAGTGACCTCTTCCTCCAAGGTTGCCCCAGGCGGGTAGCAGCCATAGGTGTGAGGATGTCCGGGCAAAGGTTCTGTCTAAACATCTGTGCGAGCTGGGATGGAGTCACTTATGCAGGTTTGGCTAGGGGCAAGAACAGCTGAGTGTACTCCTTAATGGTCATTCTCCCTCGGCTGAGGGCCAAGAGCACTGACCAGGCAGCATCCTGAGAGTCATTTGGGGTAGCGGCTCTTTTAGCCAAGTGGAGGCAGTCCTCCAGAGAGGCTGGAAGGGCTGGCTGTGTTTCCAAGAGGTCAGTGAGCCATATGGACAGGTTCTTTGGCAAGTCTGATATCACCTGGGCGATCTGTAGGGACGCGGTCATTGTACCCCTGTGGCCGCTGTGAGGCGGGCCTGCAAGCTAATGTGAGAGAAGGTTACATGAATTACACTCAATTCACCCGGGGTCAGTGGTTGTCTAAACTTAGAAGTGGTATCAACGTTAAACATAAGCAACAGAATTCCCTCGGGATGGGAGGAGGTGAGTGGCTTCCCTCAGCAGGAACAGGATGGAAAAGATAACTTTCAGGAGAGTGGTTGTGTGCTCATACCAAGCAGGTAGGGCTCTCTCATATGGTTTTCCCATCCCATAAAAGGGAGATGAGATCAAAAGAACTTCTTCTAATATGAAGAATGGGGTCCTTCCACATTGCAACAAAACAGTTGGGTAAGAGGGCCCAAGTGAGGACCCACAAACAGAAGAGCGCAGCTGTGGTCAAGCCCTTCATTCGTTGGCTTGATGAGCAAATATTGATATATCCTTGGAATATGGTAAGGACGATGCTAATACTGAAAGACAGTCTGTCCACCAAAGAGGGCGTACAGAGAGATGACTGCTCTAATAAAGTCCGGGGAATGATCCATCTGTCACTCAAAGTTCAGGGTTTTTCTTTGAAATCTTAATAAATGGTTTCAAGATTTTAAAAAATTTTATTTCCGATTTTTGATATTTTTATTGTATATACTAGAAGATATGTTGTCATAAACACCTTCATCTGGTTGTATTTATGTTAGGAAGTGGGGGATATGGGGGAATTTGTTCCCGCAGAGTCCATGGATGGCAGGCTATCTGTGCCTATCTTGAGAATCTTGGCCTCTGATATTCCCATCTGGGCCCATTATAGACCATTCATTGGGTACCCCAGGCGTCACAGAAACTTTTCTGCATATAAAGTCATTATCAAGGATGAATCAGAACTCAGCTTTCTTGTGTTGAGCTTATAGTAAACCTTTAAATTAAAATTCATAAAAGTTTTCTGCCAATTTCTGATTCGCTCAGATGCTGCTCCACTTGACTCTAAATGCTTATAATTGTGGTATAATTTGGCTTGGCAGCCCCCAATTTGCTGAGCTGCCCTTCATTATGGCTCTCAATATTCTCATCTAGCAGCGGATACAACTTGGCAGCTCCTGATTTGCTGAGCTGCTCAATGCTGTGGTTCTCAACATTACTTCTTTTGGCATAATTCAGCTTGACAGCCCCTGATTCGCTTGGCTGCCCTTTTCCATTTTCAGTGTAATTATTTAGTTCATCAGACTTTGGGTTGGCGGCCTTTAATTGGCCTGGTCACCATTTACGTCGACCCTTGCCACATCTGCTCTGAGGTTTAATCTATTTGTCAACATCTGATTCATCAGAATGCCATTACAGAGGGTCTTTGCCCTCAAACCCTAAAACTTTATTATTATCTATGCTACTAAGAGCCCGATCCCTGCCTTAGGGGGTTGGGGTATGTGGTGGTCAGGCAGCGCCTTGACTGTCACATGCCCCTGGTCTTCCTGGATACTCCTCTCCCAACAACTCGGACCTGGCTCCCAGAGGGCACCACTTTGGTGGTTCAGTTCGCTGGTTTGCCCACCCACCTTCCCCTGAGGTGCTCCACCAGGAGCTGATGGAAGGTTTGGCAGCCTATGGCTCCAACCCCATCTAACAATTTGTGGTCCTAAATGGGGCCACACGCCTCACTAGGCCTCAGGCATATGCCACGATCAGCCCTGAAACAAACAAAAAAGCCATGTCAATTCCCCCATGTGCCACTATCCCCCCTGCTCTTGAACATATGTTCTGGGCCTTCATCAAGGGCGGATGGACAATTTGTCCATCCTGTTTCAAGTTGGACCACTCAAAATGCAAGTGCTCATCCCTAGCCACTTCTTACAGCGCTGATTTTTTTTGTCTGATGGTCACCAATACACCACCCACCCCGCACCAGTTCTGGCATGGGGTATAATTCTACCTCCCCCACCCCCAAAGCCTGTTGCTGCAGATGCACCTGCAGCCACCAATAAGCCTCCACCTCGCCCCAGTGCCACACATGATTCTTCCAATCAAGCACAGAACTGGACCACAGTTTGATCTCATGCAGCCTCCAACAAATCAACCAATCATCAAATATACGCCGATTGCCCAATCCAATTCAACCAAAACCCATGAGATTTTTTGGACAAAATTGATGAATCAGGTAAATCATTGAAGAACCATTGCTGCAAGTTGACCATTTCTGTAATGCAAATTGGGATGCAGAATCCCCCCTCGTTTATATGCCCCACAACCAAATGCTGAACCATTCTACAGTGACCACCAGCTTGCAGTAGAAGCAGCCACCACACCAGATTGCCATCCCCTCCATAAAGCCGCCGCCAAATCAGTGGAGGCGCTCACAAGAGGAAATCGACGTCCTGTTATACCCAAAAATCTTACTCCAAAAAGTAAGATTAATGTGAAACAATTACACAAAAATGTCACCAATGCTATATAGAACTTGGTAAATGTAGAACGGAATCTGAAAGCTAAGATTACCCAAACCAATATTGCCACATTCATTAAACTACCAGACGTCCGCATTAAAGCTGAAAAAGCTTTAGCCAAATATATCACTGTCATTTTTATGGTTGGCAATTACTCTGAAGTACCAATAATCAAAGATATCGAACCACATGCCGCTGATGCCCTGACGCCCTTGCTATCTGCCTTGACAAGCACCCTACTCTGGGAAGATGAAGCTGCTATCAAAGATGAGCAGCCCCAATCCCCCTCCCCTTGCGCCATGGAGAGATAAGCGGTCTCCACTGCCCACCTGGTTGGTTGTTTTGTTAGGTCTGTTTCACTTAATCCGTTCATTTTTGGCTTTTTGTTTAAATCAATGAGTTACGTTAGTTTTGGTTTTAGTTCTAAGTTAGGCAATGTCCATCCCCTGGTAGGTTTACCTCAGTTAACTAATCACATACAAAACACTTTTATAAATTTTGATTCAGCTTTAAGGTGCACATGGACACCATTCCATCAATCTATATTGAAATTTTTTAAAGCTCTACATGCCATACTTTAGCTTTTCTTTCTCGTAACAATCACTTTAGTTAAAAAGACCTTTTGTGCATATTTAGTATCTTCCAGTATATACCTTTATATCTTATATCTAGACTTTTCTTTCTCATTGCAAACACTTTTGCAACCTATTCAATTCAAGACTAAATCTAGTTTGATAATCTCACAGAGGAGACTAGTCTGCGCCCATGTCAGAGAGCAGTTGGGCAAGCAAGGTAAGAGGAGCAGGTGGAAGGCCCACGGCCTCCAACGTTCGAAAACGCCCTGGAGAATCTGGCGGAATAGACAAAAATCTCAAAAAACTGGCGGTCACAATTTCCCCAGAGATACTCGTGTGGCAAGCACGATGCAACCAGTACATCAACATGCCACACTCCCAGCCACTTTTGTTGGTGGAATTCAGAGTCCGCGTGTATCTGGACATCCAAAAAATGGCCTTATGGGAAAAATTTTGTGATGTACACAAAATTTTCCTGACTGCGGTGTATGTTGCACCTCACTCCATGTCGTGCGGTTGGCTGGACCTAGGTTTCAAAAGCAAAATAGCAGCAGATGAGGCTGCAGCGGTGCGCATAGTGGTCGACCTCCCCAAAGGGCAATGGGTTGTCGAAACCAAATGCACCAGATGGACAAAATTAAACCAAATTTTCCTCACATCTGACTTTTTGCCTACTATGGTAAAACGTGACATTTTGGAGCAACACCTGAAAGATGGTCTCACCATATATGGCGAAATACAATCTTTCAAAATGCAACGCTTCACGCTGATGCCACACCTGTGCACTGGCAAAGCCATCGCAGTTCTGACCCCAACTGAGGAGATTGCGAAGGACCTAACCCAGATCCCACACTCCACTTTTATTGATATTGCAGGGCATACCACCCACCCATTCTGGGTAACCGTGGACAGCGCGCCCCCATTTGTACCCACTGTGATGCGTTTGGCCATAAGGCGCACGCATGCCCCATCAAGGAGGACGTCACATTCCAAGAGCACCCCTCAGCGGCCATGGCCAGTGGAGAGGTGCACTACAAACCAACTGCAAGCACCAAGGTGCTTTACCGTGGGGAGCACAAGGCTTCTACCTATTGGTAAAGCCCATCTCCCCGCAGGAGTGGAAGAAGGCCAATCAGGCCCATAGGGCCACGGCCACCACTGCCATCCCACACTCACAACGCCAGGAGGACATGGAGACCTTCGCGGTGGAAGCAACTTGGGAATCCATCACCCAATCAGTTTGGGAAGCCCATGCCAAGCGGGCCACTCAATCTGAGGATCCAATGGGAGATTCGATCTCACCCAATTGTGGCACCCAAGCTCTGGTCAAAACCGACTTGGGACCTATCCCAACTGAAAAAATTTTTTTGACCTGCTTGATGGTGCACCAAACTCACCCGCACCGCAAAAAATTTGTCTGACGTCAGGAAAACAAAAAGTGAAGGCCAAAGCCAACGTGACTCTTTCCACAAAAATTAACAAAAACCCCAATAGCGTTGCTGCTAACACCCACGCTGCTGTGAAAGCCCATGGGGACCTTGAAGAGGCTGGTGGGCCCAGGGGCCCACCCCCTCACAACTAAGGTGCGATGGGGGAAACCTTCACTCTAGGGACATTGAGTATCGCCGGAGTCAAGGCCTCTTCATCCTGGGCTAGGAAACTGAGTTTTTTACAACACAATTTACCCGTGGATATCCTGGCCATTCAGGAGTCCCACTGTCCACAAGGTTCTGAGGAAGCTTGGAAAACAATGCTCCTCCCATCCCTATCCTTTTGGTTGAAGCACTGTGGGGTGCTAATTCAGAAAAATAATTTTCCAAATTCACATCCTCAGAAACATTCCTAAATGGCTGAGTGCTTGTCATCACCTTATCATGGGCCGACGTTGCGCATGCAATTGTCAACATCTATGCCCCAGACGGTGCACATGAGCGTCAGGAATTTTCCTCATTGGTCAAATCCCTCCCGCTACCCCCTGATTCTTTCCTAGTTGGCAACATGAACTGTTAGCTAACCTCACCAACAGACCGGTGGCCTCCCTCACCCCATGCCCCACAGGGTCACGTAGAACTACGCGTTCTAAAAGCCACCCTTGGGTTAATGGATGTGCTGCCACGACATGCCCCACTGCTCTAAAACATGATGCGTCCCCACATCCACAATGGCCAATTAAGGTCTATGACCCGCATTGACCTTATTCTAATGCCAGCAAAATTCCAACCCCACATCTACCACTTCAAAACAACGAAAATGGAATTCTCCAACCACCGACTGGTTTCAATAACCTACCACTTACCCGTCACAGTTGCAAAGGCCCCACATTGGTGCAAAATCTGCCCCCCGAGCTCGCGTCACCAGGATTTTCACATGGGTAGAAGAGGCAACTTTGGCAAAATTGTTTGTTGCACCATTTTATGTGGACCCCATTTCCACATGGGCAACTTTCAAAGAGGACACCATCTGCCACTATCGCCATCTCTCCTCCAGACGCTCACAAGCCACATTTGCGGTTTTCTCATGCACTCTGGCAGAATTGGCCCACTTGGAGTCCAACATTACAGCCACAGGATACAGCCCTGCATGGAGCCGGAAGTGGGCGGAGGCAGCCACCCACCTCAACGCACTTGAAAGGCAACACAAACATCGGGTTTGTTTCCAATACAGGGCCACATGTATCACTAAAGGTGACAAGTGCACCGCATACTTCTTAAAAAAATTTTTGCACCATGCCAGAGCATAACCTGCACACAGGTGCGAAGATTGGATAAATCCATTGCGGACACACCAGCTGAAGTGGCAATTGAAATGCAAAAATATTACTCCAAGTTATACCGAGCCAAACCAATTCAGCTGGCCGAAATGGCAGAATTTCTTGACCAAGCTCATATCTGCACTATTTTCCAATACCCAGAAATAATGAATATAATTACTCCGAATGAATTATGGACAGCCATTTGCGGTGCACCAAACTGAAAATGCCCAGGCCCAGATAGCATTCCATATGAGTTCTACAAAAAATATATCAGATATATATCCCCATTGCTGCTAGCCTCACTTAACCAAAGCCTGTTGGAAACGCGCCTCCTACCAGGAGGACATGAGGCCTTTACTGTCACACTCTTCAAGAAAGGGGATAAGCTTGACTTAGCCAACTGGAGCCCCATTTCTCTAACAAACACAGACACCAAAATTTTAACAAAAATCATGGCTACTATTTAGGGACTGTAGAATCTGCCACCATCTCCCCAGAACAATTCAGTTTCATCCCCAGAAGGTCAATTTGGGATAACGTGCACTCCATGGCTAATGCATGTCAGTCCACAGCCTCTGGGACACTGTTATTCTTGGACCAACAAAAGGCCTACGATAGAGTAAACTGGGAATACCTAAGGGCCTGCCTCCATCAATTCCGCCTAACCCCCACTTCATAAACTGGGTAAGGCTGCTCACGGAATCTGCGACAATGGCAGTGCATGGCCCAGGCTTCCTAACAGAAGTAGTCCGCCCTCAAAGGGGCTTGCGACAAGGGGACCCCCTCAGCCCACTCTTATACAACTTCAGCCTTGACCCACTACTGCGAAATGTGAATGCCATACTCAATGGGGTCCATGTGCCAGGCCAAACCCCAGTCAAGATGATGGCATTTGCAGATGATTGCGTGGTGGGGGTGTCTAATAACAAAGATGCATGCGCGCTTGAAGCCCTCATCCAGGAATATTCCCGGGTAAGCAACGCGGCACTGAACGCCTCCAAAACTGAAATCATCCTCCTTGGTCGGTTTCAGAACTGCTGGGCCCCAGCAATTAGTTCCCAACCTGGCCCATCTGCTCGCCCACGTCCACGCCTTACTAACTCAACACACACCGCTCCACTGGTGCTCCCCTTTGTGCTACGTCCTACCATAGGACTGGTGCGCCATCTGGGCGTGTGGATGGAGGCAGGCGGATATGCGTCAGCAGTAATGGAGTGCCATATACTGGACAACATGACGAGGCGAATCGCCTCTCTCAGAGCCCACCCTACTACCCTCACTGGCAGGCTTGTTCTTGCCATCTCTATGCTCCTATCCAAAGTCTGGTTTGGAGCCCATGCCATCCCCTTCTCCCCAAGCTTCTTCAAATCCCTGTATGCTTTGCTGCAAGGATGGCTTTGGTCAGGCCGCCCTCCACCAGTGTGGCTAGAGGTCATGTTTGGCCCTCATCATCAAGGTGGCATGGGCCTGCTTGACTTCAAAGCCCATGCTGCCAAGATCCTGGGCACCTGGATCGCGGCCATCACCACTCCTACACTCCCATCCCAACACTAGTCCCGCGTGGCCCACTCCAACTTTTCCCGAGCCTTGGGCCTCAACAATCCATCAAACCCCCACTCCCTGATGAAATACCTCGCATCACACACATCGGCCACAGGTCCTCACGTGACTAAAACCCACTACAAACGAATCCTACTCTCCATGCGAAGCGCAGAGTGGAGAATTCATATTAGCGGACATACAACCCGAAGAGGCCGCCCCTCTCCTCAGTTCACACAAGAGGTACAGGGGCTACCCATCCATGATGGCGTGATCCCCATTCAACCCCATGTCCTATCCAGGGTGGACTACCTGGACATGATGGACATCCCTTATTCCACTGAGACCCAAAAGACCATCTGAGAATATGCACACCACCCTCTGTTGCAGCCTCAAATCCGCTCCCATGTGTGGCGCTGCCTGAGGCGGGTGTATCGTACAGTTGAGCGCTCTAACGCTTTACACTCATCCTGTGTCGTGTGTGGCCAGTATGGAATGCTGTTCCACCGCCTGGAGAAGTGCCCCACCTCTAAAGTGATATGGCGCGAAGTTCAACGTCTACTGGGCCAGGATCAAACGCATCCCTTCAATCTGTCAAGAGATATGTTTGCTTCATCAATGGCCTCACCCCTTCCACCCTCCCTCCGTGCTCTGGTGGCTGCAATCGCCATGTGGACTATCCACACGATTGTCTTGGATGCCATCGCTGGCTTCATCCCCACCCTCTCAGAAGCTGTCCACAGATTCCGGTCTCATTTAGTGGACCACTTTCAAGAGTGGATGTTTGGATACCTCCCACCGTGTCGCCAACAGCTGGTCTCCTCCTGGTTCCCAGTCTGGTTCATCAAATCAGACCTCTTCCTCCACACGTGCTCAATAGTGGCTACGGCCCCTTCACACGTTCCCTCCCCTCCCCATAAGTGGCGTTCCCGCTGGCAACAAGAGATAGCATCGCTTCTCTGGGGTGCCTCCCCTGGTACTAAGTTTGTCTTTCCTGAGTCATATTAGGAAGTGTCCATCCCATGGTCAGCCTTCCCCGCAATAAATTTAAAACAATCACTTTAGTTACTATGATTCAATTCAAACAGCAAATTTGGATTTTCACACACAGGAAAGATGGCCGACTTTAATAATAAAAATTATACAATGTGGGCAAGCGTCATGGCAAGCGTTGCACTTAATGGTGCAACTAAGGGCAAAAAAACGCCCTGGAGGGGACCAGGAACCCAAGCCAAAAATATTGCAAACTCAGACACTGTCTGGGTTTATGGTATTTGCTGTAAAGCACGCGCAATACATGTACATTGAATTTAACTAACCTTTGTCAGAGGTGGAACACGGGATCAGACTCTTCCTTGGGGATGAGTCACCAACCCTGTGGGAGAAAACATGTGAGGCACAGCCCTCACTTTTCCCTCACGCAGTGTATGAGCCACCAACAACATGGGCTACAGCTGGATCAATATTGGTTTCAAAACAGCCACTAAAGCCGATGCCACAGCAAAAATCTGCATGGAAATTGCCCTCCCTGAGGGCAAAAAAGTGTGCACACCGCGTGCACCAGATGGAACAAAGCGAAAACTTTGTTCATCTCCTTTGACTCGCTCCCCACCAACCTTCCTAATAAGGTAATTGAGGAGGAGCTCCGCAAAGGTCTTGTGGCCTATGGAGAAATCCAACAACTCAAATTACAGCGATTTTGCTTAATGCCCAACCTGTGCACGGGCAAAGCTATTGCAGTAATCAACCCCTTCCCAGAAGTGGAAGAGGATTTATCCAGAATTCCCCGCGCAGCAGAATTTCACTTTGCAGATGGGGGCCAGTCAGCTGCATTCTGAGTTACACCAGAATGCTCACCACCCATTTGCAACCACTTTGGCTTACTGGGCCACAAGGAACATGCATGCCCTGTAAAAGAGGGCTTAATGGAAAATGATTTTTGTGAAGAGGCTATGGACGAAGATAATGAAAACTTCGCCAAAATGACTGATGGCCACCACCCATTCCGCTGGGGTGAAGATGGACTATACTCCATCGTGGACCCAGTTACAAGTAAACAGCGTAAAGCAGCACAAAAAGCCCGCAAAAATCAGCGGCTAAAGCGGCGGCAAACACGGAATCTGCCATTAACCAAGGAAAAATTTGGGAGGATATTTCAGATATTCACCGAACCAACCAATTAGAACAATATGCCCAGGTCGAAAATTTTCACAGTAACCAGACTGAGCCACAAAGCGTCATCAGTCATGCACATACTGAGGAACAATGCAACTGCAATTTGGGTGAAAATGCAGTGCACAATGCAACAAAGTTGAACCTCAAAAATATAAAATCCAATCAATAACCCGCATCAAATCAACATGAGACCTGTGCAGGAAAAGTTGACGCAAATGCAAAAAACTGCAATTCCCTTGAATCATTGGGTCAGATCAAGGGAACTAACAATGGCAGTGAAAGAGTTGGAGTACAGACACGGAGCATGGCCAAAATGAGTCACAGTGGGATAGGACCAGAGGGTCCTCCCAACTGCTCCTGAGGCGCCGCGGGCACCTCAGTGTCAATAGGGACGTTAAACATCGCGGGAGCCAGGGCTCATATGTCTCAAGCCAAAAAGCTGGCATTCCTGCTAAAACCTCTTGTAGACATCTTGGCCATCCAAGAAACCCACTGCCTACAAGGGGAAGAAGAATCCTGGTCAACCAGGGTCGCACCATCACAATCAGTATGGACGTCTCACTGTGGGGTGATAGTCCAAAACAACAGAAAATTTAAAATTACAAACTCATCATCACACTTGCACGGTTGAGTCCTGGTAGCAACAATCACATGCCAAGATGAAATGATTTCATTAGCATTTATCTACGCACCGTGCACTGCAACTGAGAGAAAAAAAAATTGAAAAAATTTCTACTCTCACCCTCCCACCAGATATCATCATGTTAGGCAATTTCAACTGCTGGGATAATCCCAATATGGATCGATGCCCTAATCCCAAGGGATACCCACCTGGATACATTGAATATCGCACAATGAAGGCATCTCTTGGCTTACAGGATGCTCTTCCCCCCAATTCACCAATCCTTCCCCACATGATGAGGCCCAACATACATGATGGAGTGCTCATATCGATGAGTCACATTGACCACATCCTCATCCCACAATCCCATTGTTCAAGGATCTCCAAATTTACAACAAAAAAGATAAATTTTTCTGACCACTGATTAGTTATGGTGCAGTTAGCGCCAACCCAATCCCACACACAGGTGTCGCCTTGGAGAAAGCTTCACCCAGAAAATATAAGATTGCCTGAGATACCTGACTGGGTCGAAAACAAGGCTACAAACCCAGAATTCACAGCCCCATTCACTTCAGATCCCAACGGAACATGGGAAAATTTCAAAAAAGATTTAATCAACAAAACCCGACATATTGCATCATGCAAGTACACTGCGGACACAGCCACAATCAAGCGTACCTTGGCAGAACTAGACCAACTGAAAATAAATACTCCGAGATCTGGCTATAGCCCTAATTGGGGATGCAAATGGGCAGAAATTTCAGCCTGACTTAACAATCTCATCTTTGAACACCAACACAGAATCAAAGTATTGAACAAAGGTAAGTTCATAAAGGAAGGTGAAACCTGTTTGACATACTTTTTCCAACAATTCCACTCCCACAAAAACCAGCCCACGTGCACACAGGTCTGCAAGACCAACGGCAATGTGGCAACTGACCCTGAGGAGGTCAAGGCGGAAGTACACCGCTATTACACCAAATTAAATCGTGATATGCCAACAGATCCACAAAAAATTAAATAATTTATTCAAACTGCCAAGATATAAAGTACACCACCAAATTACAATATACTATCCCTTATCACACGGGAGGAGCTTTGGGAAATAATTCGCGGTGCACCACGTAGAAAATGCCCAGGGCCTGATGGGATACCCTACGAATTTTACAAAAATATTTTCAACAAATCGCCCCTCTCCTATTGGCGTCAATGAACCAGAGTTTGTTGGAAACACGCCTATTACCAGGAGGTCATGAATCATATGTCATAACCTTGTATAAAAAGGGTGACAAGTTGGACCTGGCCAACTGGCGCCCAATTGCACTCTCCAACACTGACACAAAAATTCTAAAAAATTCTAGCAGCTAGATTAGGCGCAATTGCATCTGACGTCCTACCACCCAACCAGTTTGGGTTTATACCAGGGCTTTCAGTCTGGAACAACATACACCCTGTTGCAAACATTTGTCAATCCAAAGCAACTGGTGCCCTGGTCTTCTTGGATCAGGAAAAGGCATATGACAATGTTAGCTGGCCATACCTAAAAGAATGTCTACATGCCTTCAAAATCCCACCCAGATTCATAAACTGGGCGATGCTCCTAACAGAATCTGCAACCATGGCTGTATGCGGCCCTGGATTCCTAACAAACAATATCAAACCACACAGAGGGCTCAAACAAGGGGATCCCCTCAGCCCACTGCTATATAAATTCAGCTTTGACCCGCTCCTCCGAGTAACTGACTCACGTCTCATGGGGATAACCGCACAAGGACAACCAACAGTCAAGATATTGGCCTTTGCAGATGACTGCGTAGCAGATATAGAAAACAATGAAGATGCCCGACAGCTGGAACACACTCTAGAGGAATACTCCAAGGTGAGCAATGCATCGCTCAACAAAATGAAGACAGAAATCATCTTTTAGGCAAATACACAAACAATTGGACCACAACATCAGAACCTCACACCAACACTCGAAGAAAAAACCCAATTATATTACCCTTTGCAACACCTCCCACCAGCACTCCTGTCTGACACCATGGAATCTGGATAGAATAAGTGGGATATGCTAATGAGACAAGGGAAAGTAACCTGTTACAACGGGTATCCAAACGCGTAGCCTCCCTCAAGGGGAGAACCTCAGGACTAACAGGACGAGTTACAGTTGGTAACTCGCTCATCCTCCCAATACTGTGGTACCAGGCCCATGCGATAGCCTTCTCACCTACCTTTTATAACCTCAATTCGCGCGCTTATCCAGGGCTGGCTGTGGCCTGGCTCTCATCCTCCTATACGGATGGAAACACTATTTGGCCCACGCTCAAGCGGAGGCATGGGACTAGTAGATTTTGAGAGCCATGCCAATCACATCCAAGGTACCTGGATAAAGGAAATCCTTGCTCCAGACCTCCCGCAACAACATTGGTCCAGAGCAGCAAGGACTAACTTTGCACAGGCGCTCAAATTAACCAACCCACATAGTCCACCCAGAAAACTTCCATACCTTGCCAATCACCCTACTGCAACAGGTCCGCATGGAACCTCCCCTCATTTCAAACATATCCTCCAAACTATCCGCCGTATGGGATGGACCATAGAGAACATGGGTACTATACAGGGAAGGGGACGACCCAGCCCCCAATTCAAATTAAGAAACCCAGAAAACCACCCACAGAGGGATATGCTCGCAACAACCCCAAGCATAGCTAGGATAGAATACCTAGATATGCTGGACATTCCCTATGATTTAACCACACAGAAAGCAATGTGGAAAATGACACACCACCCACTCCTACAGCCAAGGATAAGAGAAAACGCTTGGTGCTGTTTGAGAAGGACCTATAGGACAGCGGACTGCTCCAACTCCCTCCACAAAACATGTGCAGTATGTGGAGGGAGGGATCCCTACATCACCGCCTAGAAACATGCTTCCCAACCAAAGCTATATGGCAGGAAGTCGCACGCCTGCCCAAGATCCAAAATGAACAGGAATTCTCGATATGAAAGAGTATCTTCGTGATCCAGATCAAGTCACCAATCCCATCTACCCTCCACTCCCTAATAATACCCATTGCAATGTGGATAATCCACACCATTTCCTTAGATGCGTTCAAGGGCACGGTCCCAACCATCCATGGGATTATTAACAGATTCCATGTCCACTTACTAGAGCACTTCCAAGCCTGGCTCTATGGATATATGAGACCAAGAAAAAAAGCGCTCTTAGAATCATGGTTCCCACTCTGGTTCCTCCACACAGACCCTTTCCTTCACACCTGCTCCATAGCAGGGGAAACCCCCTTGGAGTAGTGCACCAACCCCCATACCTGGCAGTCCCTCTGGCAACAGGGGTAACTTGAGTACCCTGGGGTGCCTATTTTTATATTTGTTAGTTATTCTCTTAGTTTCACATATATTCGGTAATGTCTGTCCCCTGGTCGGCTTACCTCAGTTAAATAAAATACATGCCATACTTTTGCTTACCTTTGCACACATGCATACAAAATTTGACTTTGTCATTTACAGATTAAGGATCATTATTATGTTAATCTTCCTTCCTGCTTGTTAATACTATTTGTAGATTTATGTTTGATCAAAAGTTTTCTGATAGTTGCCAAGGATTAATTTTCAGCTTACTTAGTTTTTAAAATTGTGAGGTTTGGCACCAGAAATAAGCACATTCACTAAGTTTGACAAATGGTGTTCATTACAGGGGGCCTTGTTTACACAATTTACCACTATCAACAATTGAGATGAGATTCACCTGCATTCTATTTCCTTGATGGATAAAGAAGGTTATAGTAAAGATGATGACAGGGTAGATAGACCTGCTGTTCAGACATTTGGAGGAAAAAAATTCAGCCATGTTTTCATACCAGAATCTCATTGGATTACCTGGCCTTACACTGAAGTTGTTAGAGATTTAACCCTTGGCATTTGAAACCTAAGGACATTGCACATCATGAGAGAGGTTCATCCGTTGTGGATCACTTAATGTTCCCCTAGAAACTAGAAATCTACAGATACTTACAGTCAACTCACCTACATGACAACTTTTATCTGAAACTCACTATTTTGCCATGTTCAATA
Source organism: Massospora cicadina (assembly GCA_022478985.1). Lineage (NCBI taxonomy): Eukaryota > Fungi > Entomophthoromycota > Entomophthoromycetes > Entomophthorales > Entomophthoraceae > Massospora > Massospora cicadina. The sequence continues at coordinate 60,774 of JAKSZP010010539.1, read as the reverse complement.
TTTTCATTTACTAGGAGTTCACCATGAAGAGCTTCAGCGTTACATAGCTACTCAAGAAGCCCTAAGACACTCTTATGATAACTGTATATCTTGGCATTAAGTCATATTGTAAAATAGAGATCAGGAGTAGAAGAGAACCAAAAAATTTATTATTCTGCATCCTGAAAAAATAACTAAAATTTTAAAACAGTGCATTAAAATATGTGGGGTAAAACATAATGATATTTTGCAACAAGTTGGATAAATCCACACCTAGACCCAGGTTTGCTTGAATAATTTTTGAAAGAACTTATAAACATGAATTTCTAAACCTATAGCAATACTTTTTGCAAGCTTCTACCACCTAAAGAGATGATGAACAGCAAATCCTATTAATAAAAACCAATTAAAACAGGACTTATATCTCCTAAGAATCATGAGATTCATCCTCCTGGAAGAAACTCGCAGCTCATTTTACACCTTGGAGCCTAAAGTTTTCACTATGGGAGTAGGAATTGTAACTGAAAGTTCTCTTGAAAACTCCAAATACTTATACCATCAATCTACTGAATGCAGGAAGGAGTTTAAATTACTAAAAATGATACTAAAAGGGAGGACCTAAAAAAGATGTCTATAAGCATTCAGCTCATGTTGAGGATTATTATGATCATATTAATACTAATCTACAAACTAAAAATCACAATAACATGAAGATTTGGATGTAAGAAAATTATTGAGGAACTTCTCAAGTATGTCAAGGAAGTAGAGCATAACAAACAAAGCTTGAGCTCACTACAATCTTTTTTCACTTTAGATTTAAAGATCTTGAACGTCTAGTATAATACCATATACTAACAAGATTGTTTTTGAATCCTGAGTTTTCTCTGTGAGTCCACAATCTCAATTTTACCTTTATTTATTGCGGGGAAGGCCGACCTGGGGATGGCCACTTCCAAATGTAAAACGAAAAAAAAACTTAGTATCAGGGAAGGCACCCCAGAGAAGCAATGCTATCTCTTGTTGCCAGCGGGAATGCCACTATGGGAGGAGGAAGGAACGTGTAAAGGGGCCGTAACCACAATTGAACACGTGTGGAGGAAGGGGTCCAAGTTGATGAACCAGAAGGGAACTAGGAGGAGACCAGCTGACAGCGACGTGGTGGGAGGTACCCAAACATCCACGCTTGAAAGTGGTCCACCAAATGGGACTAAAATCTGTGGACAGCTTCTGGGAGGGTGGGGTGGAGCCTGTGATGGCATTCAATACAATCGTGTGGATAGTCCACATGGCGATTCCAACCACCAGAGCACGGAGGGAGGGAAGGAGAGGTGAGACCATACATAAAGCAAACATATCCTGAGATAAACTGAAGGGATGTGTCTGATCCTGACAAAGCAGACGTTGCACCTCACGCCATATCGCTTTAGAGGTAATGCACTTCTTCAGGCGGTAGAACAGCGTTCCATACTGGCCACACACAGCGCAGGATGAGTGTAAAGTGTTAGAGCGCTCAGCCGTCTAGTACACCTGCCTCAGGCAACGCCACACATGGGAACGAATATGAGGCTGCAACAGGGGGTGGTGTGCGTATTTCCAAATAGTCTTCTGGGTCTCAGGGGAATAAGGGATGTCCATGTCCAGGTAGTCCACCCTGGATAGGACATGGGGCCGTGTGGGGATCAAGCCATCTTGAATGGGTAGCCCCTGTACCTCCTGTGTGAACTGAGGAGAGGGGCGGCCTCTCTGGGCTGTGTGTCCACAAATACGGATTCTCCACTCAGCGCTCTGCATGGAGAGGAGGATTCGTTTTTAGTGGGGTTTAGTACCGTGAGGACCTATGCCCAATTGGTGGGAAGCTAGATATTTCATTAAGTAGTGAGGATTCGACGGATTGGTAAGGCCCAGGGCGCAGGAGAAGTTGGAGCGGGCCATGTGGGACCAGTGTTGGGAGGGGAGTGTAGGGGCGGTGATGGCCGCAATCCAGGTGCCCAGGATCTTGGCAGCATGGGCTTTAAAGTTAAGCAGGCCCATGCCACCATGATGACGAGGGCCAAACATGACCTCAAGCTTCACATTGGTGGGCGGCCTGACCAAAGCCACCCTTGTAGAAGGGCATACATAGATTTGAAAAAACCTGGGGAGAAGGCGATGGCGTGGGTTTCAAACTAGACTTTGGAGAGGAGCATAGAATTTTCTAAAACAATCCTGCCAGTAAGGGAAGTAGGGTGGTCTCTGTGGGAGGCAATGCGCTTTGCTACTTTGTCTAGAATATGACTTTCCATTACTGCTGAGGCATACCTGCCTGCCTCCACCCACATGCCCAGAATGCGGACAGGCCCTATGGTAGGGCGTGGCATGAGGGGGAACACAAGTGGGGCGGTGAGGGGTGAACAGGCGAGGCGACTACGTGTTTAAGCAGATGGGCCAGGCTGGGCACTGGTCGCTGGGGCCCAGCAGGTTTGATACCAACCAAAGAGGATGATTTTGTTTTTGGAGGCGTTCAGTGCAGCATTACTTACCCGGGAAAACTCCTGCATGAGGGCTTCAAGCGCGCGTGCATCTTGATTATTAGACACCCCAACCACACAATCATCTGCAAACGCCATCATCTTGACTGGGGCTTGGCCTGGTGCATGGACCTCAGTGAGGTGGGCATTCACGTTTCGAAGTAGTGGATTAAGGCAGAAGTTATATAAGAGTGGGCTAAGGGGGTCCCCTTGGCGTAGGCCTCTTTGAGGGCGGACTACTTCTGTGAGGAAGCCAGGGCCACGCACTGCCATTGTTGCAGATTCTGTAAGCATCATCACCCAGCTGATGAAGTGAGGGGGTAAGCGGAATTGGTGCAGGCAGGCCCTGATGTATTGCCAGTTTGCTCTATCATATGCCTTCTGTTGGTACAAGAATACTAGTGTCCCAGAGGCTTTGGACTGGCATGCGTTAGCCACAGAGTGCACATTGTCCTAAATTGACCTTCTGGGTTTGAAACCAAATTGTTCTGGGGAGATGGTGGCAGAGGATACAATCCCTAGATGGTTAGCCATGATTTTAGTTATAATTTTTGTATCTGTGTTAGTTAAAGAAATGGGGCACCAGTTGGCTAGGTCTAGCTTATCTCCTTTCTTGAAGAGTGTGATGGTGCAGGCTTCTTGCCCTCCTGGTAGAAGGTGCGTATCCAGAAGACTCTGGTTAATGCAGGCAAGCAGCAGTGGTGATAGATATATGAAGTACCTCTTATAGAACTCATACGGAATGCCATCAGGGCCTGGGCATTTCCAATTTAGTGCACCGCGGATGGCGGACCAGAGTTCATCTGGAGTAATCAAATTTATTAACTCCAGGTATTGGAAAACGGTGCAGATGTGGGTGCTATCAAGAAATTTCACCTTTTTGGCCATCTGGGTTGGATCATATCAGTACAACTTAAAGTAATACTTTTATATTTTGATTGCCACTTTGGCTGGCATATCTGCGATGGAATCATCTGGCCTCCGCACTTGTGTGCAGGCCACGCTCTGGCGCAGTGTGAAGAATTTTTCAAAAAAATAAGCGGAGCACGTGCCGCCCTCTGTAATATGTTTGGCCCTATACTGAACACAAACCCAATGTTTGTGTTGCCTTTCAAGTGCGTTGAGGTGGGCGGCTGCTTCTGCCCACTTCCGGCTCCAAGCAGGGCTGTAGCCCGTGGCTAGGATGTTGGACTCCAGGTGTGCCAACTCTGCCAGAGCGCGCGAGGTGATGGCTGATGTAGCTCGTGAGCATCAGGAGGAGAGTTGGTGAGCGTGGCAGATGGTATCCTCTTTGAAGGCTGACCATGTGGAAATTGGGTCCGCACAAAGCGATGTAATAAACTCTTTTGCCAAAGTCACTGATTCCACCCATATGGAAAATCCTGGCGACGTGAGTTTGAGTGGGTGGAGTTTGCACCAATGCGGAGCCCTAACCACTGTGACGGGTAAGTGGTAGGTTATTGAGACCAGCTGGTGATTGGAGAAATCATTTTTGATGTGTGGAAGTGGAAATATGGGATCAAAATTAGACTGGTGCGAGGATAAGGTCTATGCGGGACATGGACCTTAATTGGCCATTGTGGACATGGGGCGCGTCATGTTCTCGAGCAGCAGAGCTTGCCATGGCAGCGCGTCAAACAACCCAAGGGTAGCCTTTAGAACGTGAAGTTCTATGTGACCCTGTGGGGCGTGTGATGAGGAAGGCCAGTGGTCGGTGGATGGGTTCAACCAACAGTTCATGTTGCCAACTAGAAAAAGGGTCAGGGGGTAATGGAAGGGATTTGACCAATGATAAAAATTCCCAATGCTCTTGTGCACAGGTCGAGGCATAAATGTTAATGATAGCATGCGCCACGTCAGCCCATGAAAATGTGACAACGAGGACTTGGCCATTGAGGAAGGATTCAGATAATTAAAAATTTAAAAAAATTGTTTTTCCAAACAAGCACCCCATAGTGCTCAGATCAGAAGGAATGGGAAGGGAGGAGCATGGTTTTCCAAGCGTCCTCAGAACCTCGTGGACAGTGGGACTCCTGTATGGCCAGGATGTCCACAGGTAAATTTTTTTGTAAAAAACTTAGTTTCCTAGCCTGGATGGCAAGGCCTTGATTCTGGCAATATTCAACGTCACTAAAGTGAAGGCTTTCCCATCGCACCTTAGGTGCAAGGGGGTGGGTACTCAGGCCCACCAGCCTCCTCTGGATCCCCATGGGCCTTCACGGAGGTGCAGGTGTTTTCAGAAAAATCTATCAGAAGATTTGTTAATTTTAGCAGACAGGTACGTGTCAGCTTTTGCCTTCACTTTTAGTTTCCCCACTGTCAAACAAATTTGTGGTGTGGACGAGTTTGGTGCACCAATGTTCAGGTCAAAAAAAATTTTCAGGTAGGTTGGAGACCAAATTGTTTCCAATCGGGGCTTGGTTGCAAAGGTTGAGAGATCGAGTCCCCCATCAGATCCTCAGATTGGGTGGCCCAATCAGCATGGGCTTCCCAATCTGATTGGTTTAGGGATTCCCAAGTTGCTTCCGCCGTGAAAGTCTCCATGTCCTCCTGGCGTTGTGAGTGTGGGATGGTGGTGGTGGCCTTGGCCGCATCCTTGGCCGCGGCTCTATGGGCCTGTTTGGCCTTCTTTCACTCTTGAGGGGAGACAGGCTTTACTAGTAAGTAGCAGCCTTGTGGTCCCCACGGGAAGGCCTCTTTGGTACTGGTGGTTGGTTCATAGTGAGCCTCCCTGTTGGTCATGGCCGCTGAGGGGTGCTCTTTGAATGTGATGCCCTCCTTGGTGGGGCATGCGTGTGCCTTATGGACAAATGCGTCACAGTGGGTGCTGGGGGGTGCGCTGTCTACGGTTATCCAGAAAGGGTGGGTGGTATGCCCTTTGATATTAATATAAGTGGAGTGTGGGATCTGGGTTAGGTCCTTCGCGATCTCCTCAGTTGAGTCAGAACTGCAATGGCTTTTCCAGTGCACAGGTGTTGCATTAGCGTAAAGCATTGCATCTCAAAGGATTGTATTTCTCCATATATGTTTAGACCAGGATTCAGATGCTGCTCCAAAACAGCACACTTGACTATAGTGGGCAAAAAGTCAAACATGAGGAAAATTTGGTTGGATTTTAGCCATCTGGTGCACTTGGTTTTGATGACCTGCTGCCCTTTGGGGAGGTTGATCACAACGCGCACTGCATCAGCTTCATCTGCTGCCTCTTTGTTTTTGAAACCGAGATCAAGCCAATGTGTGACATGGAGTGAGGTGCAATGTACACCGCGGTCAGGAAATGAGTGTGTACATCCCCACAAAATATTTCCCACAATACTGTTTGCTGAATATCCAGGAACACCCAGACTCCGTATTCCACCAATGAGAGTGGTTGAGGGTGCAGCATGTTGATGTACTGGTTACATCGCGCCTGCCAAACGAGGATTTCTGGGAAAATAGTAACCGCCAGTTTTTTATTTTTATCTAATCCGCCAGTTTCTCTGGGGCGTTTGCGAAAATTGGAAGTCGCGGGCCTACCACCTGTGCCTTTTACCTTACTTTACCAACTGCTCCCTAACATGGGCGCAAACTAATCTCCTCTGTGAGATTATCAAACTAAATTCAGACTTGAATTGAATAAGTTGAAAAAGTGATTGCAATGAGAGCTAAAAGTTCAAGAAACAATACTTTGAGACAGCTCTAAAGCTCAACACTATATTAGGTCTCAAAGGTTCAATGCTAATCCTTTAAGCTTTGGAGGAACGATCAAAATGAAAGAAGTTATAATTTCAAAACTTTTAGAGTCATGCCCGTCCTTGATACTGGCTCATTTTTCATTTCCATACCTTTTAAAACTCATTAAGATGATCAAATTGGAACTGGACTTGAAATATTCTCAGGAAATTGTAACAGTTGGTCAAAATATCACTTGTGCTTTTGGAGTTTACCTTTATCTGCCTATACGACTTTAAAATGCTGTCCTATCATCACTTCCATGGCTTTGGACAACAAACTATGTGTTAGTCCTGGGGGCACCCCTGCTCCTCAACCATGAGAAATTCTATTTAGGACAAAAAAGGAATTAGAAAGGTGGCCATATTTCTTGTTTCTTAGGGGCGATTTAGCCCATGTGGTAGATAAGAGGTGGGTGATGGCCTATCCCCTAAAGATCGCTTCCCTACCTCTCCTTCTCACCACCCAGTAGTTGGTGCAGAGATTAAGGGGGAGTTTATGGAGGTGGCTGTGGTAAGAAGCCATTGCTAATGGGAAGTTTGTGACCAATCCTCTCACCTAATAACCTCTGCTGCTGTTGGGATTTTAAAACAGATGTATTCCTCCATAGTTAGAAAATTAATGGGTTTTGATTAGGCAAATTTATTGGCGATTGATTGTCTAGTTTTATATTTTTAATAATAATAAAGTTACAGATTTGTTCTCCCCTTTTGGTTGGGTTGAGATATCTCAAAAATGTCAGGGATAATTCTCAATAGATTTAATGTTATTAGAAATTTGACACATGTGACTGAAGCTGAGGATGTCAATATAATTTCAATATAGATTTATAGCAGATTGCTAATCTGTCTTCAAGGTTTTTGGATCACCAGCAACTGATGCTAAGGATGATTTAATCATCTATTTGATTGGGATTCTCTGGTGACTTAAGCAGAGGATAATTATACTGATATCTTTGGATGCTGAGAGTTCCTCTAAGAGGAAGTGATGATGATTCCGCCACCTGAATTCTAAGTACTTGCTACTTATTACAAGGATATATGAAGCTAATATATAAGTAATAATTTTTATTTGATTTTCTGGCAATTTATGCCAGGGATGAACCAGACTAATATTTGGTGTACATTTGGGATGAATTTGAGGTAATGGTTGCCAGCGGAATGCTGATGCTTAGGATGGGTTGCTTAGCAATAAATACTGATGATTGTTGATATTCGAGTAATAGATTGACAATAAAGTAGCTTGAGTATAAAAACCTAAATTTCTTCTTAATAAAGATCTCTTGCCTTCCTATTTTGATTGGAACATATTGGCGTGTATTAAGGGTAGTCCTAATATCCCCATGGTTAGGCGCTGAGAAAATGAAACTAGGGGTAGTTGATGCTACTATTCAATACTTGGAGATACAGGGAAGCCCTCAGGTTCTTGGCCAACTGGCCACCAACAACAAGGTACTGATGGGGATTAACCCTGAAGGGGATGATAAGACAGAGCTAAGAATCACCCAGGATAGGTGTAGGGCTTGATGTGTGCCTCCCAAAGGGTTAACTGCGCCAAGGTGAAGTTGTTGATATGCTGGGTTAGTGGGTTGCCCTGTGGACCTGTATGTACTAGACTATGAAGACGAAACAGCATGAGCCAGAATATGTCGCAGTGTTGTCTTGGCACACTAATGGAGTACCTAATGTAGTGGATGTAAAATTTGCAACAGCTGCCAGCTCAAGTTTTTTAATTATAATAAATCGGTATCCAGAAGAACCAAGTTGTCTGTTAGATGATTAGCTATAAAACCTGCCAATTTGTTTCCTTAATTAGAAAAGGAGAGCCTGTTTAACAGGTTTAGGGTGTGATATCCCTTTCAATATGTAATGGGATTTTCAATAACTACAATAGCCATGGGTGCAACCAGTTGTCTGCTGATGAATTGTCATTAGTCTGCCAAGATAAATCATGCTGAGAGGAAAAATTGGTACATTTTTTTGACCAAATTGGCAAACAGGGTGATACTTAATCATCATAATGGGTGGATTAGTGTGTCAATCTTCCATTTTACTATCACAATGATTTTATTGGGCAGCAATGCCACTTTCATTATTTTTTTAAGTTGAGTTTATAAGACTTCAGTTCCCAACAACACTGCTGGAACCCCATTTCTATTATTTTCTTCTAATTTTTTTTGATAAAACACCTTGATTTTAATCTTTTTAATTAAACTAACTAACCTATTAATATTAATTTTCAACTATGTAGGCCAACATTGAGATCACCTGGTAGACGTTGGTATTGTCCCTGATCACATTCAATAAAATTTTGTAATGGCTATACCAGAAGTTTCTTGAGCTTTTTCTGTGGGTGGTAACCTACCTTGGTTGTCAGTGCAGACCTATCATTAACATCATGCTCCATGACATAGTGGAGCAACCCCAATTTTTGTCCTTCTCCACCATCCCTTTAAATTGGGGTAATGTTTTAGTTTTATTTTGTAAGTAAGAGGTCTACCCTTTGGTAGTGTGGTGGCTTATGGAAGGTTGTCTTAAATCATCTATAAATGCTTCTCCCCGCAGCTAAGGATTATGTTTTGAACCACGTAACTTTGGTTTATTCCCCCATTTCAAGCATTAAAGTGCTTAATTCTACTGTTTTCCCACAGCATGGCCAGCTCTTCCATGCCACAAGCGTGAGGGTGTTGTTTGCTACAGACCTCCTTCACTCTCTCCTGAAAACTTCAGTAATTTATTCTGGTGGGGTAGCCTCTTCTATTGAACCTAGCGGCTTGAAACCCAGTTGCCGTTTCATTGGATCTAAAGTTGTTGGCAGCACAAAAAGTGGAGGTTGTGATAGCCCACATGGCTGGAACAACATTCCTTTACTTTAAAATATACTAGTAAATGTCTCAGTAGCTTCCCTCTCCCCACCCATTATGTCTTATAAAACTTCTAATAAAGAGGAGCATGACAACTCTTTGTTTCCTCTTGTAATTTTGTTGGGTCCCATAGGGTGTCAATTGATGCTCTTATGGATACTGGAGTGGCGGGTAATTTTGTAAGGTAAAAATGACATAGGATCTTAACTTATACCTTGTAATGGGTTCATCATTGTTGGGTTCATCCTTTGCCTCAATGGATTGCTATGAATTGTGGCGTCCTATAATATTATAAACATTAATTCTGCTTTTGTGATTGGTTTATCATGGTGCCAGATTTTCTATTCCCAGTTATCCTGGGCGTTGGCTGTTTAGCAACGGCAACAAGTCAATATCCATATGGACTCCAACCTCTTATCCTTTGAGAATACCCAGTTCTGAAAGAGCTTCACCTCATTGATACATTAGCAGGTGAAAGGGGTGGGTTCCATTGCTGATATCTCATTACCCAAGCGTTGCCTCCCAACTTTCCCACTGCGCTAGTGTATAACATTATTATTTTTATATGAAGAAGGCCAAGTATCTTCCTCACACTCTGAGTACTATTTGGCTTTCCATTTGATAGTGGATGTGGTGAATATCAATTTCACGTTGTATCCATATACTTAACAAGATGTTAAGGCTCTGGAGGTTTGATTAGAAGATATTCTTCAGAAGGGTATCTAAACTAGAAATCTATTCTATTGATTCCCCATTATTTTTGCACAAAATGCTGATGGCTTGCTGCGTCCTTGTATGGACTACAGTCATGTGTACAACATTATAGTGCATTATTCTTACCCCTCCTCTTGAACAGACCATCATCCAAGCAACTGTAAAATCATGGGTACTCTCAAAACTGAACCTCGTGAATGCTTTCAATCTAGTCATAGTTGCAGAAGTCCAGGAGTTGCTTATTGCCATCCATATAATAAGGGGCACTTTTTACTTTCATGTAATGCCCTTTGGCCTTAAAAGTACACCTGCAACCTTCCAACATATGATTAATGACATTATAGGAAATCTTCATTTTACTTGCACAGTGGCATATATTGACAATATCCTGATGTATCCCCCTACCCCTAAAAAACATGCAAAGGACTTTAAGGCGGTGCTGGAAGCTCATAAGGAGGCATATCTATACATGAAGCCTTCTAAGTGTGAGTTTTTTGGGAAGAAGTTATTTTTGGTTTTGAGATTCTGATATGACTAAATGATAAATCCTAAATAGCTATGGCGGCTTGACTAAAATCCGCCAACCATGATTTACTAGTGTATGAGTATTTAAGAACCTTGGTATAAGGCGATATCAAGTCAGGAAGTATAGTTAATGGATCACCTTAAATTAAGGCAATAAGGAGATGTTAATTCATGACAAATATTCAGTAGATCGCCTCAAACTAAGGCAATAAAGAATTTAAGAATACTAGACCCTGCCAGGACCTCACAGTTATGAAGATTAATCAATGAGGATACAGAATTAAAGAATAGTCTAAGCAAAAAGATCAGTATCAACCAAAGGTCGCTGATATTTAAGAAAGATGGTAAGATTGAAGAAGGAGGTTTGTTATTAGGTAGGAAAGAGTGGAGCAAAACGAGTCTGCTAGTATTTATTAAATTTCAGATAAAATTGGCATAACAAAAGCTATTAGCTATATATTTAATAATTTATTTAAGTTTCTTGCAAGGACCGGCGATCATCATATTGTCTGTCCATTGCTCAGTGCTATTGACCCTATGCAAACCCTATAGCGGATCTTAACTATACTGCCAAAAATTTATAACACTTGAGAAACCTGATCCTGAAGTACAGGTTCGCCATTCCCCCTAGAAATCTCAGTCATTCTTTCCTGGCCTAATACCACCACGCAGAAACATCTATGAATTTCCTTGGAGTTGATTATCTTCTTGAAAAAATTCTCTCCTATTCTTTCTCAGCTTGCCGTGCCTCTGAATCCTCTGATAGGGAAAATGTCCCCACTAAATGGACAAAGCTTTGTCAATGAGCATTTAAAGCAATTAAGGCAGTTTTTATGGCGCCCCCATTCTTAAAACATGACAATTCATCCCAACATGTTATTGTGACATGTGATGTCAGGGAAACTGGAGCGCAGGAGGTTGTGGAAGGGAAAACGCCAGTCAAAAGGCGTAGCAACAAGGTAAAGTGACCCAGAAAGAGGAAGCAACGTTTAGGCGATCTTGTCTATGTTTTTATATAAATTTTGTGGACAAAACGCACACCAAACTGGTGACAACCATCAGGGACAAGAATTCCTGAGAGGTGGGTAAGGTGGCGTAAAAACTGAGGCAAAGCGTGGTGAAATAAAATGTGGTGGAGTTAGTGGAGTAGGCTGCAGAGTGGGAGGCAGGTTTGCGTCCAATTGGGGAGTTAGACAAGAGCAGGAAAAGGACTCTAGCCATTACAGAAAATTCAAACAGAGGTATTATTGTGAAAAATAAACAGAAAAGTATGTGTTTTAACTTTTGGCAGTATTGACTAAATTTGCTGAGCTGGTTACACAGGATACTTTACCAATGAGCAATGGAAAGAACAATATGCAGATCACCAATCCTTACTAAAAACTAATATAAATATGGAGCTATCGCCCCAATAGATACTTTTATTATATATAAAAAACTTTCAGAACCTCTCTTTGAACTACTAAAAAATTTCTCTCCCTTTTCAGTATTCCGCTCAACTCCTATCCTTGGTATTCTTGGTCTATTTCACCCTTCTGCTTAGTAATCTCCTATAAATTCCATTTTAGGAGTCTTTGATCTATCCTGAGGTTTCAGCGGAATTCCCTCGATTTGCTGAACTATTGGTACTATGACTGATTCAATTCACATCACTATAATCTTCTGCTAAGTCTCTAGGCTTACCTTGACACATAAACTATGATTTGCCGAATATATGGCTTATTGTCCAGTCATATTAATTTCTCAGCATTACTCCCTCCTTGAATGGATAATAATCGTCTATTGCTTGTATGCTCAGAGGAACTTCGCATGGACTCAGAGGATAATTCAACCACCTGTAGGTTCCTCAATGATGTAGGCATTGATACCAGTCTTCTCAATTATTTAAAATGGCCTGGTCCAAATGTTAGCAAGCTTGTTCCTCCATCCAAATCCATGTTGGTCATAGAAAAAGACGTGGTCTCCTACAGCGAACTGGGGAAGTCCGCTGCATCTACTTTGGTCAGCCGCCTGAGGTGAATATTCTTAGCTAAGCTGGTGGAATACGTTTCTATTTTGTAATTTTATCAGCATCTCTATTTAAATGATCAAATGATGCTATGGTTCTACAACATCACTATTCTCTAAACATGAGTAGAGCAGGGCAGGTAAAACTGGATGTCTATCATAAAACAATTGGAAAGAATTCTTCCTTGTTGATGAGTGATAACTGATATTATATGCAAAGACAGCTGTGGGTAGGAGGGTACTCCATTCATAGGGTCAATCAAACACAAGCTTGCAGAGAATATTTACCAATGTTCCGTGACCTGTTCCCCCATCCCATTAAATTCTGGATGGTAGGTTGTAGTCAAGGCCCTGCGTATTGCCATCAGTTCATTAACTTGGGAATGATATGCAACTTGATTCTGGTTCTGTTGTCCGTGAGGATAAATTGTGGACAGCCATGTTGCTGTATGACATTCTCCATGATGAACTTGGAGATGGTGACCTCTCCCAACTCATAGATCGCCTTAGCTTCCACACACATCAAATAATTAATTGCTACTATCATGTAATTAGAGCAGTTTGCACCAGTTGTCAGAGGCCCCACCACGTCAAGAGAAAAGGTATGCCATGCAAAATTAGGCTTACCCAGATGATATGTGGTCTTCTTGTGGAAATGTTTCTCTACTTGGAACTGATGACAACAACTTATTGCCTCCTGCACATCATAATGCATGCTCTCCCAATAATAGCAGGGTCGCAAAAACTCCAACATTTTCCACAACCCTTCATGCCCTACCGCCTGATGTGCATCCAAGATAATTGCTGCCTAGAAGAAGGTTTAGAGAAACTCAGCGTCAATTATCTAATCCGGTTATATAATTCTTCATTGTGTAAGAAGGTATCCTGTCTAAGCCCATCTAACTCTCTGATCACTTGCGGTGACTCACCTTGATATTTGCCCACCACCATCTTCTCATACATAGCGTTAAACAGATCCGCCATAACGCGACCATTGATAGCCATGATGGACAGTCTGCATTTTGATGTTTTGTCCCAGGCTGGTGTACAATCTCAAAATTGTAGGTATGGAGCTTCAATGCTCACCGCGCAAGCTGTACTTCAGGCTCACAGAGATTTTGCAGCCAATGCAAGGATGCATGATTCGTTACCACTTGAGAATTCACCCTGTATTTATATACTCAGAACTGTTTATATTCATATTACCACTAAGCACTCCAACTTGGTCACGGTGCAATTTTGTTCATGAAAGTTTAAGCTTCAGCTACAAAATGTGAAAGGGTGCTCTACATCATCATTATCCTTCTGAGATAATATTGCCCCCAAGGTAGAAAGGGACACATCTGTTTGCATTGTGAATTGTTTTTTGAAGTTGTGATATTGCAAAATGGGTGGGCTCACCAACGCAGTTTTCAAGACATCATTAGCGTTTTGACATCGTTCAGTTTGGTCAAAGGTGGCGTTCTTCTTCAACAGCTCAAAGAGCGGTGTCTCAATAAAGATGAAGTAAGGAATGGACTGCTGGTAGTACCCTACCATTCCCAAAAACACTTGGATATTACACTTATTTCCTGTTTGAGCCATCTTGCATATGGCCTCCATCTTTGCTGGATGAGGTTTAAGGCCCTTTGAGTCCACTATAACCCCAAGGTATTCTAATTGCTCTTTAAAGAGATAACACTTCTGAGGCTTGATCTTAATGTTAGCGTCAGCAGGGCGGCGGAACACTTGTTTTAAATGTTACAAATGTTCCATTAACGTCCAAGAGAATACATTGATATTTCTGGGGTAAACTAGGATGCAGGGCAGCTTCAGGTTACCTATAGTTGTGTCCACCGCCTGCTAGAACGTAGTTGGGGAGTTGCATAACCCTTGGGGAATACTGTAAGTCCCGGGGAACATCCCCTGTGTGGTGATTGGGCCATTTTTTTGTTACTGAGCAAGAAGGCACCAAAGAGGATGGCGGTACCCCTCGTTACTCAGAGCAATCTCGCTCATGTAGTATATGAGCGCTGGGTAACAGCTCTTTTGCTTTGGAGATCACCCCCAGTACCCACATTCACCTCGGCAGAACTGCTATGGGGAATCATCAAAATCTGTGCCAAGATTGTCAAATTGAAATCAATTGGAACTAATTCAAGCAGCAATCTGCCTGATGTTTGGATCTCAAATGGCCGGAAAAGCATGAAGACTGAGTTATCAGCCTGAATTCCTGACAGTTTCGATTTGGTTTATATGTCAACCAAAAACTACCCACATCTCAAAATCATCTGGGATCATCCTTGATGGGCAGGCTATAGCATCAGATGTCATCAACAAGGGTTTGAAGTCCATTGTTGACAATTTGGCTGTTGCAGCTGATGCGATGCAACTGAATGAATGAACAGCCCCACAACTGAGCGCGAATGGGTTGGGTGTCCTGAACCTGTTCCCAACCAAATGGACCCTCCCCTATGTGGGATGGCATTGGGGATTCCCATAGCTCGTCAGGCTATATGCTGTCATGCCAACTGTCAGAAATGCAATTGAGATCTGTTTCAGACATTTTAGGTCAAACTGACAGTAACTTAGCCCACCGCCAAATTTTTTGATGTCAGTTCCCAGGGAATAAACCTGCCCATTCCCAAATAATTCGCCAGTTAGGTCACAATCGAGGGTCCCAATCCCAGCTTATCACTACCCCAATTGACCAATATTTAATCAGTTGCATTGCACTGAGAAAATTGTTGGTCAATTTTCTTCCTTTTCCTTCAATAAAAATTTTTCCCAAAAAAACAATCAGTTTTTATTGCTTTGCTCCTTCTGGCCGCATCCCTGATGGCTTTTCACTGGTGGCCTGTCAGTCCATATACCGGATGGGCCCTACCAGTACTTATGGTCACTATGGCCCCCTCCATCGTTGATTAAATTCAGCGAGTCAGATATTTTTGGCACTATAACCCTTTTTTATGAACTTCTGGCAACAGTACACGGGGATCTTGTGGCCTTACATCTACCAACTGTAAGAGAGAATCCGTCTCCTTGCCTCCCCAGTTGAAATAACCCCATATGCTGATGAACTTATTATTCTATTTCTGTGATCCCACCCCCTGCAGCAAAATCCCTGGGTCAGGGGTGTGCACAATGTGGTTTGTCGTCAGGATCAAACTCACTGTTGTACTACACCAACAATTATTCATTTCACAATGTCCAGCTCCATATAACGTCGTTCAGTTGGAAATGCTCTGGCATTCTGGCTTGCTTTTTGGGTGCTTATGCATCCTGACTGGCAGGCCGGTCTAAACTTCTTCTGCCATTTCCATATCACATACACTTGAGTTGGAATAAACCTTTTAGAGGTGATTATAGTGCTTTTTTCCCATTCCACCACTGGCAAATTGATCTGCCAGCTACTTGATATTAAATCCATGGAAGAAAATAATTATCCCCTCCCAGTCGATATAACACATCAACAATCCGCAGAAGGGAGTAAGAGCCTTTCTTTGTGATGCTATTGAGCTTTTGGTAGTCAATGACCAACCAGTTGGTGCCATCCTTTTCCTTAACAATAAGCACCTACAATGCTCATAAGCTCTTAGATGGCTCTAACATCCCTTGTTCAATCAATTTGTCTACCTCATTGGAGACAACCTCTTCCGCCACTTTCAAGTACTAAATAGGCAGTGAATAAATGGGAGAATGATCTCCCATGTCTACCCGATGTACCACCCCTCATGTGCCCCCAAATCATGGTCTTCAGATGCAAAAATATCATAGTATTTTCAGATAGGGCCATCGCCCTATCTTTCTGTTCCTATGACAATCCAGTTGGAGCTTCCTGCGGAACCACTGTCATTATTCCAAATGGGGAATTTACTGGAAGGCCAAGGTCCTTTCATGATCTGAAGTCATGGATACAGTGAACTTCATCAATAAGCGCCAAGTGTAAATAAGCCACCACTTGGCGCCTTTGTATCGTCATTGACTCCCTCAGTAGATTTTCTAGCAATACCTTCACTTCCCCATTTCCTTGTAGCAGCATTCCCGGAGCCACATGGGGTTTAAGCTGCAATTGTTGGTAGGGTCCCAAAATTTTCCCGTATAAACCTTCTGGGATGAAATTTCAAGCTCCATCCCTAATATACCTGATGCCCAAATGGTATGCTTACAGTGCTCGCAAATCATAGCAAAATACCTTTGTACTTGTAGATCTGGTTGGGATGCTCTGTTACTCCGCTTCATCTGCCAATATTGGACAATAATCACCCCGCCACTATATTTCTAATTTATCTGTCTGGAGTGTATTGAGTCCTTTGGGACTCCGCTATAGGTAAAATAAATGGGGATTTGTTTTCCCAAAAAACTAGTGGTTTTTTCCGCCATATTGACCATGACCTCAAATCACCACTTGAATGCAGCACCAATCAACATGTCATAGTTATTAATTGGCAGAACCACCGCGGAGCGGAAGCTTTAATTAAATCAAATCTTGGAGGTAACGTGCTATAAAGCTCCTTTGGACACAATGCTCTGTGCCCCCAAAGTCCCATTCACTACTCTGTGTTCCACATCAGGCTTCAGCAGAAGCTTAGCCACAAGCTTGGTAGAGATTATATTAACTGGGGCACCAGTATCAATAATAGCTCAATTTTGTTCTGAAGAAAAATATCACAGTAGGTACACTCTGGATAAGAAGAACCATTGGTGTTTATTAAATGAACGTCCAAGGGCTTTTTGTTACCAACTAAATAGGATATACTCATACTGATATGAGGATACTCCTGAGAAATCTTTTCTACTGGAATGGATATTTTGACCACCCTAAGGAGGCGACGTCCATTGATGGTCCAACATCACTTGTGCCACTTCATTTAAGGATTTTCCAAGCATATGGCTTTTTCACATCTCAGCGAAACTCAGAGCCTGAAGGTTGACGTTTTCTTCCTTGTCTAAAATAAGGTATCGTGTGGAAGTTGTTTGTATAATAAGTTGCTGGGTTAGTTACTGGGGCCAATGCAAAGAGACTCATGATAATTGTCAGGGACAAATAAATTTGAATTAGTGGAGTTTGAGCGTCCCATCTCTAACGCACTCAAGCTTTTCCATGATCAATCAAAACAGCTGGCACTGCATGAACGTGATGGTTGCCTAGGCAGTTAGCCGCATAATGACCTTTTCTTCTACATAAGAAACAAGCATTCATAAATGGTTCTCATCTATAGTTTGCACCTGAAGGTCCAGGTTGAAAGTTAACTAAAGCATTAAAACTAGGCCAGGGATGGGGCGACTAAGCATAGGGAGGGCGGAAAGGATCCGCTGACATATTGTGTGGACATATATTACCCAACAAATTATAACTTGGTCATTGCAGTACATTTCCCAATGAGGATGTGGCAGTGGAAGCAGGGGCCTTCCGCTGCACATTGGGAGCACTAAACGTGGCAGAGAGATGGCATAAATTGTTAAAAACATAAAGAAGACTTGTATCTTTGTTCGGTATGTGAGTCATAGCATTATGCAGTTCATGATATGGTTTGACTGCCGCCAACATGGCTATTCCTACATCCTCATTGGTTAAGATATTGGATCCCACTAACACATGAGTTACAGTTGTGAATGTTCTGCGAACTCCACCAGGGACTTGTTCTTTTGAACCTGAATTATCAGAGATTTGGCCTTGCAATTCACCATCTTTGCTGTGACCCCCAAACAGATGGAGCACATTCTCCTTCAACTATTAATATGATACAATACTACTTTGTAGGTAACAGGTGACCTGGTCAGCGTTTTTAACATCCAGAGCGGATAGCAACAGTTTTGCTTTCTGTTGATCCAATGCCACTTCCACAGCAAATTCAAACCATTTATATATATCCTTGCACGTTCAAACATGACAGAAAGGTGGTAACTTCTCAATATGAACAAAATCACCTTGCTCTGGGCTCTGGGAGCGAGAAACAGACAGAATAGGTTCAGAATAGCCAAGGGGAACATCCCCTTGCGGACTAAAATAGGATCACGTGGATGGATAAATATTACTAAAGTGAATGAGAAGAAGTTGGATTACATGGAGGAACTGCCATTACCCCCAGGGGGTACTCACTGAACAATCTGTAACATTCTTCCCAGACTCGCCACTGACTGCACCCTTCCCTCCCTTACCAGTCTGTTCAGCAAAATGTTCATCAATTATCTGCTCAGCTTTGACTGAATAGCACCAACACCGGCCATCTCACATCCCCTGTTGAAGCACTTCAAAATCGTTCTGTAAATGTAACATAATTTCTGTTTGGTATCCAGTTTTTGCTACATTGCATGAAGCTGTTAGAGGACATCCTCCAATGTGCCCTGAATTCTTGCGTTCTGTCATCCAGTGTCACGCACTTGTCAGTTTGCTTCATCTACTTGAATAACTAGAGCAGCTTTTTCATGCACCAGCTCTTCATTGGCCCATTAAAGGTTATTTAAGTGCACTTTCATATCAGCTTACTCCACCATCTCAATGAAAGGAAGGGTAATGGCTTGGCTCCAAACTGCCTGACTGGCGCTTTCTAACTGACTAATCCAACCCAGTAACTGGCTGTATTCTGAGTACGCCACAAAAGAGCTAGTCATATGGTAAGCTGCCCTCTGGTTACTCCACTCAGCGCAAAGTTGATTAAATTTGATGGCCATGGAGTCAGTGTGATCAGTCATCCTCCAATATGTCAGGGTAGCCCAGTCCCTTATCTGAGCTACCTCTGTTTCAATCCCTTTGGCCCGTTCCGCCATGTCTACAATAAAAGCGCTTGGTGTTACTACCCAACGTAGTGACATCCCAAATACCATTTAGCCAAAACCCATGCCAGTCTAATAATTCTCCTATTACTTAGGGTAACTCATGGTTCAAATGGGGGACTAATTAATTCAAGTGATGGCGGACATCCACAACATGACTGTCCACGTGCACAAGCACCCACTGGATATTAGAGAAAGAGTGGTCAAAGCAGTCAACTAAAAGGCAAGTTTTCTGTTTCGCTTGGACAAAACTCATGACGTCCCAAATTTAGGTATTATGTTAGCCAACACACGCAGTAGTTGATGGATCAAATGCTGAACGTATGCAACCAAGTATTCCTCATCTTCATGTGTGCTGAGCCAACGAGACAGCCACATGGTGGTGACATCAAAGTCAGACCTATACAACTCCTAACGAGATTCTTGGTCCCGTTGGTTATAAAACAAACTCAGCGCATTTAACCCACTTCATATTCATAGAGGCGGTAACTCTGCAAGAGTCATTCCATAAGACCCTGCAGTTGCTGAGGGATCATGTAAGTGGACCTGCCCTGTTGATCTGACTCCAACGTGGGACACGCACCTAACTGCAATTCTATCCTAGTATCCTCATCCCCTGGTTTTGTCACCATGTATAGTGCTTGTTCTTCGTTGGATGACTCCATTGTTTCTCCAGAGTATCAGTTGTGAAATCTGATTAGATTTTTGGCATAAATAGTGAGGGTTCGCCACGATACCCTAGTGCTGTTATGCTACAGTTGACCAGTGGCCCCCTGTAGTAAGCATCACTGTTAATTTTTGGTGGTATTGGCTATATCTGCCAAGCTGGTTGCACATGATACTTTACCACTGATAAACAGAACAGATGATATGTAGATCGCCAATCCAAAATAAAAACAGAAATAAATATGGAGCTATCACCACATTTTGACTCTTTAATTATATAAAAAATTGCAGAACATCTATGAAGACTACTAATAAACCTCTAATTTCTCATCCTTTCTCTCAACTATTATCCTCAGTATTCTTGGTCGATTTCACTCTTCTGCTTAGTAGTCTCCTCTTCGTTCCATTTTAGGAGTTTTTTGATTTACCTTGAGGTTTTGGTGAATTATCCTTAATTCACCAAACTATTGGTACTATAATCAATTTTATTCACATCAATATAATCTTTCGCTAAATCTCAAGGCTCACCTTGATACACATACTATGATCCACTGAGTATATGGCCTATTGTCCAGTCATATTAATTACTTGACAATGTGAATTCTTGCACAAAAATTCTTAAACTTTATTAAATATAAAAAAGAATTGTAGAAAAGCAAAGCCTTCTGTAAGCTTAGGTCCAAAAGATAAAGAGAAGGTTTGCAAAGGTTCCAAAGTAATAAATGAAATACAAACTCTAAAATTTCCGCCTTTCAACGAAGTCAAAATTTTTGAATTCATCAAGATTCTATACATAAAGCGTAATTTTCCGTATTTTGGGCTTGATTTCTGCCATACTTTCCGACTCATATGAGCCATTTTCCTAAGCCCTGGCTGGCAAAGCTAGAAACCATTTCCTGTCAATGTCCTTAGAGAGGTCTTTAGTGACTTTTAGATTTTCTGGCCTTGTACCCAAGGGCTTGTTTGACTTTACTTTGGAGGGCGTTCAACACCAGAAAATATGTCACTAGCTATGAAATAACCCTCCACTCTTGGACAGGGTTCTACGCCGCCTGAGGGGACATTGGCCAGAGCAAAGCTCTTGTGGGGGGTAGGTAGCTTCATGGCTTCTAAGAAGACTTGGGTGGCGGGACCTACAGCAATTGGAAATCTAGCATGGTAGTTGTGAATTAGGTCCTGTATTTTAGTCATGTCTCAATAGGATACCCAACTGTTCTCAGTATCATTATAACCTTCCCAGGACGCCAATTATTGTAGGAGGCGTCTGGATAGAAAGAATCAAGAAAAGCATTGATATCATATTGGGGTTAACCATCATTTATGATAGGTTCAGGGTGAGGTGGCATGTGACAATGAAGGGGGTCAGGAAGCACTTATGTAGGGTGCTAAACTTTTTGATTGAAGATATTAAGGCAACCTGTTAAGCTGATGGGCCAACCTTCTTGAGGATCTTAAATGGTCCAACACGCTTGGAGCCTAACTTGTGGCAGGTTTGCTAAGGATAAAGGTTCTTACCGCTGCCCATGAACAAGTCTCCAGGCTTGTAAAAAGTCCTTCACGTCACTTACAGTCAGCATATGCTTTATAGATCCTCGCAGAATCAGCAAGATTGTTCTTCACTTCTTGATGTATGCCCCTGAGCTCTTTAGCGCGCTCATTGGCAGCAACAAGGGTGGACTCAATCCGCAGACTCAGTTTATAGCTGATATCATAATCATAATTTGCAAAAAAGGGATGTGTCTGTAGAGGTATGAGTAAGGTTATTATAGGCGTTGCGCCAGTGGAAGGTGAGAGGCCATATTTCTGTTCAGTGTTGGATAACTACACAAGAATTGTTCCAAACCTTGGTTCACCCTCTCTATCTGCCCATCTGACTGGGGGTGGTAGGCTGTGGAGTGGCAAATGCGGATGCCTAAGATGAAAAGTAGGACTTCCCAAGACTGGGCGGTAAATTGTGGGCTAAAATTGATGTTAATCTCCTTGGGGAGAATATGTAGACATAATATGTGGTTTACAAAGAGGCTGGCTGTTTTGACTAAAGTAATGGTGATGTTGCAAGAGATTAAATAGGCCATCTTCATAAAAAGGTACACTACAGCCATTACTGCATCATAGCCCTGGGACAAGGGGAGCTGTAAAAACCGTGGGGTTTTCACTAGTGCACAGGTTCACTTAACTACTGACTCTGGAAATAAACACAAACTTGCTAATTGTATGAAGACAATTAGATTAGTCAAGTTCAGATAAATGGGTAGATTCAGTCCTACTCTGGCAGATAATAATAAGTGACTTCAACCTCACTCTGGCAATATATAAGAATTTATAGTGACTTTGGCCTCACTCTGGCAAGATGAATAATTTAGGTGACTTCAGTCTCATTCTGGTGTTGACACTTAGACAAGGACTCTCCTCACAAGAAGCATATAAGCTACAAGATATAATAAATATAAGCTATAGGTCTAAGGTGTTTATTAATATTAAAATGAGGGAATATTTATAGGTGGAAGTATAGGAGGACATTTATTTAGGGGTAAATTGTGGTAACCACAATGATATCAGCACGCCTAGCTGATGAAAAAGAGATATTGGTTCAATTTTGGATGATATTCCAGCTAATATTCATGAGGAATAGCGTATTTTAATCACCATTTGTATCAGCCCACGTGTCAGCTACCAAACCTAACAATTTCCCATGAGTAATTGCCTATTTTGAGCCAAACTACTCATCTCCAAATTATTGGCAACAATCCCTGACAAATTTGTAACTGTAATTATCATTGGATATGATCCTATGAGAATTACAATTAATTGTTCAGTCAGTTATTATTGCCTACTAGATGACATAATTAAATTGCCATCTAAAGCTTAAATTAATAAGCTAAATTGAAATATGTGAGCCATTAATATAGTAAATTGAAGCTTAATTAATCACAAGATAAAATGTGGCCATATAAAATTCCCACACATCCCTCAGCTTGACCAGATTATCAGCTAAAAATGTCCTCTTCCAATACTTCATGCTACAAGAAAATCCTGGCCAATCTATCTGAAATGGATGCCTCCCTTTTTTGAGAAATGCCACGAACTGCCCAAAAAGGTATCCTTTCCCTTCCTGCCAGGTCTAATGCCCCAA
Organism: Massospora cicadina; assembly: GCA_022478985.1. Classification (NCBI taxonomy): domain Eukaryota; kingdom Fungi; phylum Entomophthoromycota; class Entomophthoromycetes; order Entomophthorales; family Entomophthoraceae; genus Massospora; species Massospora cicadina. The sequence continues at coordinate 37,913 of JAKSZP010010539.1, read as the reverse complement.
GTTAACTTGATTCAGTTATCTCTTCATCTGCTCTTCACAATGTTACCTATTTTTGAAGAAGAAATAGGGTTGGCCATTTCCTCAATAAATTTTTGGCATTTAATTTCAAATTACCCTTCTGTTTAGCTCAATTTTGAATCACTATTGGAATCAGCTCCATCAGTTCTAAATTCAGGGGTTGCTCTCGAGCCCTATGAAGCAATGTCCCTTGATTTTGATCAATTATTCCTAATTGAGTTGGATATTCTCCACAAGTTCTTTTTTGGATCAGCCAATTTTATCAACCAACAATCTTGTCTACCAAAATTGGCAATTAGTAACATTGAGCATGTTGAGCTTCCATTTCAGGAACTTAGGGGAAATTGACTGAAGCCCTTAGCATTTCTTTTGCTTCTCGTGACCTTGATAATTTGCTTGACTGAAATACTGCAACTTATACACTTTGGTTTGCAGGGCAAGTACTTCACATATGGCCACCTCACTACCTGCATCGCTAAATTTTCACCAATCCTTTCCTTTTTGTTTCCAAAAGACCTGCAGCTGCCACCTCCAAGATGCTGTTTGTTACCAGCATGATTACTTCATGGCGGGGACTATCTGGCAATACCTCCCACTAATGGCAATAATTGGGGCATGGTTTGACAGCCACCTGCACATCTTCCTTGTTCATTATTCTCTCATATGGCTAGTGTTCTTGATGAAGCTTGTCGTCAAGCACTTTGCACACAGCTTCCAGTGCCTGTGACATATAGAGATTATATGGACTTATTTGCATATTGCATTTTCTTTTGTTGCTGTTTTCCCCCACAATCCGGTATTTCTAACCATGCTAATTTAGACATTTCACCTATTCTTCCAATCGTTGCATTTTTTTAAAATTCCCCTCAGGTCCAAAAAACTTGGTTTTGTGTTGCTCTAACCCTTGCTAGCATCTAATCACATATTGACTTTGGTGGCCTCTTTCTTAATATCGTCATTCAATTTCCCTCCCCCAGAGGGTCAAAGAAGAGCTCACAAATTGCAACCCTAAGGCTTAAAAAATAAAAAATAGTTTAATTTCTTTTTTTCTTTTCTTCTTTTTTTAATAAAAATATAATAAGCCTTTTTTAGCATATATATTTATTAAACTTATTTTAATTATTAATTTTTATCTTTATTTTAATTTATTGCAGGGAAGGCTGACCAGGGGACCGACACTTATGAAAGTAAACACAAAGAAAACGAAACCTAGTAACAGGGAAGGCACCCCAGAGAAGCGATGCTATCTCTTGATGCCAGCGGGAACGCCACTATAGGAAGGAGGGGGGAACGTGTAAAGGGGTCATAACCTCAATTGAACACATGTGGAGGAAGGGGTCCAAGTTGATGAACCAGACTGGGAACTAGGAGGAGACCAGCTGACAGCGACGTGGTGGGAGGTACCCAAACATCCACGCTTGAAAGTGGTCCACCAAATGGGACTGGAATCTGTGGACTGCTTCTGGGAGGGTGGGGGTGGAGCCTGCGATGGCATTCAATACAATCGTGTGGATAGTCCACATGGTGATTGTGACCACCAGAGCACGGAGGGAGGGTGGAAGAGGGGATACCATGGATATAGCAAACATATCTCTTGACAGACTGAAGGGATGTGTTTGATCCTGGCCAAGCAGACGTTGAACTTTGCGCCATATTGCTTTAGAGGTAGGGCACTTTTCCAGGCGGTGGAACAGCGTTCCATACTGGCCACACATGACGCAGGATGAGTGTAAAGCATTAGAGCGCTCAGCAGTATGGTACACCCACCTCAAACAACGCCACACATGGGAACGGATATGAGGCAGCAGCAGAGGGTGGTGGGCGTATTTCCAAATTGTCTTCTGGGTTTCAAGGGAATAAGGGATGTCCATCATGTCCAGGTAGTCCACCCTGGATAGGACATGGGGCCGTGTGGGGATCAAGCCATCTTAAATGGGTAGCCCCTGTACCTCCTGTGTGAACTGAGGAGATGGGCGGTCTCTCTGAACTTTGTGTCCACTAATACAGATTCTCCACTCAGCACTCCGCATGGAGAGGAGGATTCGTTTGTAGTGGGTTTTAGTACCGTGAAGACCTGTGGTTGATGGGTGGGAAGCCAGATATTTCATCAAGGAGTGAGGGTTCGATGGATTGTTAAGGCCCAGGGCGTGGGAGAAGTTGGAGTGGGCCGTGCGGGGCCAGTGTTGGGAGGGGAGTGTAGGGGCAGTGATGTCCGCAATCCAGGTGCCCAGGATCTTGGCAGCATGGGCTTTAAAGTTGAGCAGGCCCATATCACCATGACGACGAGGGCCAAACATGACCTCAAGCCACACTGGTGGTGGGCAGCCTGACCAGAGCCACCCTTGTAGAAGGGCATACATAGAATTAAGTAAACCCGGGGAGAAGGCGATGGTGTGGGCACCAAACTAGACTTTGGAGAGGAGCATAGAGTTGGCTAAAACAACCCTGCCAGTAAGGGAAGTAGGGTGGTCTCTGTGGGAGGCAATGCGCTTCATCACGTTGTCTAGACTATGCTTCCCATTACTGCTGAGGCATACCCGCCTGACTCCACCCACACACCCAGATGTCGGACAGGCCCTATGATAGGGTGTGGCATGAGGGGGAAAACAAGTGGGGCGGTGTGGGGTGAGCATGGAAGGCGAGCACCTGTGCAAGCAGTTGGGCCAGGCTGGGCACTGGTTGCTGGGGCCCAGCAGGTTTGATACTGATCAAAGAGGATGATTCCAGTTTTGGAAGCGTTCAGTGCAGCATTACTTACCTGGGAAAACTCCTGGATGAGAGCTTCAAGAGCGCGTGCGTCTTTATCATTAGACACCACAACTACACAGTCGTCTGCAAACGCCATCATCTTGACTGGGGCTTGGCCTGGTACATGGATCCAGTGAGGTGGGCATTCACGTTTCGAGGTAGTGGGTCAAGGCTGAAGTTATGTAAGAGTGGGCTAAGGGGTCCCCTTGGCGTAGGCCTCTTTGAGGGCGGACTACTTCTATGAGGAAGCCAGGGCCACGCACTGCCATTGTTGCCGATTCTGTAAGCATCATCACCCAGCTGATGAAGTGAGGGGGTAAGCGGAAATGGTGGAGGCAGGCCCTGAGGTATTGCCAGTTTACTCTATCATATGCCTTCTGTTGGTACAAGAATACTAGTGTCCCAGAGGCTGTGGACTGGCATGCGTTATCCACAGAGTGAACATTGTCCTAAATTGACCTTCTGGGTATAAAACCAAATTGTTCTGGGGAGATGGTGGCAGAGGCTATAATCTCTAGACGGTTAGCCATGATTTTAGCTAAAAGTTTTGTATTCATGTTAGTTAAAGAAATGGGGCGCCAGTTGTCTAAGTCTAGTTTATCCCCTTTTTTGAAAAGTGTGATGGTGCAGGCTTCTTGACCACCTGGTAGAAGGTGCGTATTCAGAAAGCTCTGGTTAATGGAGGCAAGCAGCAGTGGGGATAGATATATGAAGTACTTCTTATAGAACTCATACAGAATGTCATCAGGTCCTGGGCATCTCTAATTTGATGCATTGCAGATGGCAGACCAGAGTTCATTCGGAGTAATCAAATTCATTAACTCTGGGTATTGGGAAACAGTGTGGATGTGAGTGCTATCAAGAAATTTCGCCATTTTGGCCGCTGAATTGGATCAGATTAGGACAACTTGGAATAATACTTTTGTATTTTGATCACCACTTTGGCTGGCATATTCACGACGGAATCATCTGACCTCTGCACCTGTGTGCAGGCCACTCTCTGGCGCAGTGTGAAGAATTTTTTAAAAAATAAGCGGAGCACGTACCGCCCTCTGTAATGTGTTTGGCCTTATACTGAACACAAAACCAATGTTTGTGTTGCCTTTCAAGTGCGTTGAGGTGGGCGGCTGCTTCTGCCCACTTCCGACCCCAAGCAGGGCTGTAGCCCGTGGCTAGGATGTTGGACTCCAGGTGTGCCAACTCTGCCAGAGTGCGCGAGGTGATGGCTGATGTAGCTCGTGAGCATCAGGAGGAGAGTTGGGGAGCGTGGCAGATGGTATCCGCTTTGAAGGCTGACCATGTGGAAATTGGGTCCGCACAAAGCGGTGTAATAAACTCTTTTGCCAACGTCACTGATTCCACTCATATGGAAAATCCTGGTGAAGTGAGTTTGGGTGGGTGGAGTTTGCACCAATGCGGAGCCCTAACCACTGTGACGGGTAAGTGGTAGGTTATTGAGACCAGCTGGTGATTGGAGAAATCAATTTTTGATGTGTGGAAGTGGAAATATGGGATCAAAATTAGACTGGTGCGAGGATAAGGTCTATGCGGGACATGGACCTTAATTGGCCATTGTGGACATGGGGCGCGTCATGTTCTCGAGCAGCAGAGCTTGCCATGGCAGCGCATCAAACAACCCAAGGGTAGCCTTTAGAACGTGAAGTTCTATGTGACCCTGTGGGGCGTGTGATGAGGAAGGCCAGTGATCGGTGGATGGGTTCAACCAACAGTTCATGTTGCCAACTACGAAAGGGTCAGGGGGTAACAGAAGGGATTTGACTGATGAGAAAATTCCTTATGCTCTTATGCACAGGTCTGGGCATAAATGTTGATGATAGCATGCACCACATCAACCCACGAAAATGTGACAATGAGGACTTAGCCATCGAGGAAGGATTCAGATGATAAAAATTTAAAAAATTGTTTTTCTAAACAAGCACCCCATAGTGCTCAGACCAGAAGGAATGGGAAGGGAGGAGCATGGTTTTCCAAGCGTCCTCAGAACCTCGTGGACAGTGGGACTCCTGGATGGCCAGGATGTCCACAGGTAAATTTTTTTGTAAAAAACTCAGTTTCCTAGCCTGGATGGCAAGGCCTTGAGTCTGGCGATATTCAACGTCCCTAAAGCGAAGGCTTCCCCCATACACCTTAGGTGCAAGGGGATGGGCACCCAGGCCCACCAGCCTCCTCTGGATCCCCACGGGCCTTCACTGCAGTGCAGGTGTTTGCAGCAACACTATTGGAAGATTTGTTAATTTTAGCAGACAGGTTCACGTTGGCTTTTGCCTTCACTTTTTGTTTCCCTGCTGTTGAGCGAATTTTTTGCAGCGCAGATGAGTTCAGTGCACCAATGTTCAGGTCAAAAAAATTCTTCAGGTAGGTTGGAGACCAAATTGGTTCCAATTGGGGCTTGGTTGCAAAGGTCAGGTGAGATCGAGTCGCCCATCAGATCCTCAGATTGGGTGGCCCAATTGGCTTGGGCATCCCAATCTGATTGGTTGAGGGATTCCCAAGTTGCATCCGCCGCGAAGGTTTCAATGTCCTTCTGGCGTTGGGAATGTGGGATAGCAGAGGCGACCTTGGCCGCTTCCTTGGCTGTGGCCCTGCGGGCCTGTTTGGCCTTCTTTCACTCTTGAGGGGAGACAGGCTTTACTAGTAAGTAACATCCTTGTGCTCCCCATGGGAAGGACTCTTTGGTACTAGTGGTTGGTTCATAGTGAGCCTCCCCGTTGGCCATGGCCGCTGAGGGGTGCTCTTAGAATGTGATGCCCTCCTTGGTGGGGCATGCGTGTGCCATATGGCCAAATGTGTCACAGTGGGTGCAGATGGGGGGTGCGCTGTCTACGGTTACCCAGAAAGGGTGGGTGGTATGCCCTTTGATATTAATATAAATGGAGTGTGGGATCTGGGTTAGGTCCTTCCCGATCTCCTCAGTTGGAGTCAGAACTGCAATGGCTTTTCCAGTGCACAGGTGTGGCATCAGCTTAAAGCGTTTGCATTTTAAAGGATTGTATATCTCCATATACAGTTAGACCTGTTTTCAGGTGCTGCTCCAAAACAGCACGCTTGACTGTAGTGGGCAAAAAGTCAAACGTGAGGAAAATTTGGTTGCATTTTGTCCATCTAGTGCGCTTGGTTTTGATGACCTGCTGCCCTTTGGGGAGTTCAATCACAACTCGCACCTCAGCAGCTTCATCTGCTGCCTCCTTGTTTTTGAAACCGAGATCCAGCCAACTGTATGACATGGAGTGAGGTGCGATGTACACCGCAGTTGGTAAATTAATGTGCACTTCCCCACAAAATTTTTCCCACATAGCTGTTTGTTGGATATCCAGGAACACCCAGACTCCATATTCCACTGACAAGAGTGGTCGAGAGTGCGGCGTGTTGATATACTGATTACATCGCGCCTACCAAGCGAGGATTTCTGTGTAAATAGTAACTTCCAGTTTTTTATTTTTATCTAATCTGCCAGTTTCGGGGCGTTTTTGAATGTTAGAGGTCGTGGGCCTACCACCTGTGCCTTTTACCTTACTTGCCCAATTGCTCTCTGACATGGGCGCAGACTAATCTCCTCTGTGAGATTATCAAGTTAAATTCAGACTTGAATTGAATAAGTTGCAAAAGTGATTGCAACGAGAGAGAAAAGTTTTCAAAAAAAGTATTGTTTGAAGACCTATTATTCTTTTATCTTATTATTCTTTTTCTTCTTTTTAATATCATATATTATTATTTTTATTAAACTTATTCTTATTATTATATTACTATTACTTTTACTATTATTATTATTATTATTGCTTTTCTTTCTCCTAAGCATCACTTTTATAGAGCAATGGAAGATTCAAGTTGAACTTGAACATTCAACAATCAGTAAAGAAGACAAAGATTCACCCACACAATGGGTTCCCGTTCAAGACCTGTCCCCTGAGGCCTTACGCCTAGCAGTTGAAACAGCTAACCCCACTATTGGTATGGGATACCTTCGCGCTCATGCCCCCTTCCAGTGGGCACCCCTCCAATCTCCCAGAGTCAACTCCCTCTCTCACCAAGCGCAAGGCATCTCCCACAGGGTGCCCCTCGTCAGCCACCCCCACTCAGGGCTCCGCGGCACCCCCACCAACCTCCACCAGCGATTTATTGCATCAACCCTCAGCTCCCAATGGAGCTAGGCCCACCAGCATGGACTGGCAACCCGCGGCCTGCGGTAGAAGTGCCACCTCAAAGAGTCCTACCCCAACCTCACAGTCCATTTCGCGCGGATCCTTTGCAGTGTTGGAGGAAGTGAATAAGGACTCAGACTCATCAAATGGGGACACCGCGGAGGTCACCATTGAGCACCCTCAGGTCCTTTCCCTGCAACGGAGCGGGGGCAGCATCCTAGGTTGGCTTACTGGGTCCTCCGCCCCCACCCTCTCCTTCCCCTCAGAACCCTCGACGCTCCTCACGGATTGCAGCTAATAGTCAAGCTAAAGGATTCAAAACTAGCCGCCTCACAGCAGCAGGTTTAAGCGCTGGCAACCCCCAGGACATGGAGGGGAACATCTATGAGTCCCCATGGCAGCACCCTGGCCCTGCAATCCATCAACGCAAATGGGTTGCGGGACTTTAAGCGGAGAGCCCGCCTCCTCCAAAACTTCAGGTCAGCACAAATTGACATCGCTGCTGTCCAGGAGCCCCATATCCTCCCCACGAACAATCTGCATGGAATGAACAGTTTGGAGGCAACTCCTTATTGACAAACCATGCCGCCCTTATTGTTTTGAATCCCCTGGTTAAAACCCATTCTTTTTCACTTTATCTAGGTGGCCGCCTCATACTGGCCAAACTCACCACTCCTGACTTCTCCTTCCTCGCTGAAAGCATCTACCTGCCTAATGCAGGTCAGGAGCAAGTTGGCTCTTGGAAGAGCTCGCCCAACTCAATCTCCCACGGAATACAGTCCTCTTAGGAGATTTCAACACAACCATAAGTCGCGTCCGTGACTCTTACCCCCCTGCAGCAAAGGAATGCCCTGTATCAAATCGCCTCCAGGATTTCCTTCGCCTGAGTGGCTTTATAGATGCGCTTCCACCCTCCGCGTCTGGCCTAGGTTGCATGACTAGGATCCAGTATGATGGAGGAGCTTTCCAGTCAGCGTCACGCATAGATATGGCACTGATTGGCCCCCTGCTAATTGGCCGCGTCTCCTCTCCCATCTCTCGTGACAACCATCTGAGTGATCACAGGTCACTCACCGTTGTCCTCACCACCACACTTAGACCGTCGCGTAGGTTCTGGCCTAGGGATGCCCAGCTCTTCTCAACAACCCCTTCACCAAGGAGAAGCTGTCTATGACCATCCGGGAGACTCTCACCTCCCCCCACCCCACCTGCTTGACCACAAGGCTAGATGGGCGGTGACCAAGGATGGCATCACCCGCGTTGCTTACAACTGTGCCAAAGCCCAGATGACTGCAGCTCGCGCCAGAGTCAAAAGGGCGGAAGCCAGAATCAGACATCTGGAGAGAAACTGCCAGCCTTTGCCCTCTCCCAGATGATTGGAAGACTGGGAAGCGGCGCAGGAAGCACTCCTCTTGGAGCTCACACTGCAGGAAGAACGGGCAGCAAACTTTACAACATCTCGTTACTATGCTCAATGAGAACGCCCCACCCGCTTCTTCTTTCAGAAACAAAAAGCCCGGTCAACAGCGCAGGATATTACTGCACTGAAGATTGGCACTACAACCACTTCAGATGAGGAGGAAATCACGCAGGAACTACACCGCTTCTACTCCAGCCTCTTCCATGCCACCCAGGTGGACCCATCGGACATCCAAGACTTCCTGTGGCGGGCTCCAGAGCCGCCCATTGACCCACGGGCTGATGAGGCTCTACTGGCGCCTATTTCCATCCAGGAGGTTATGATAACCCTTCTGAAATCCCCACGGCTTAAAGCCCCAGGCCCAGACGGAATACCCTTCGAGGTGTACCTTCTGGAACCTGTAGTGATAGCCAGAACCCTCCGTGACCTCTTCGCTGCACTCTTGGTGAATGGCGAGGTCCTCCTCAACCCCAGAGGCTCAATAACGACCCTCATTCACAAGAAGTCAGACCGTGAGAACCTGGAGAACTGGCGCCCCATAGCGTTGATCAACACAGACCACAAGCTCTTCACGAAGCTTCTGGCCAACCGCATCACCAAATGGGTGTCACCTCGCCTCTCCCCATCCCAGCACGGTTTTATTCTGGGGAGGTCGTTATTGGACAACTATAATGTCCTTCACGTGACTTTGACTGCTAACTCTCGTAAGGTGGATGGCTTTGTGGCTCTCCTGGATATGGAGAAAGCATATGATCGGGTAGCCTGGAAGTATATTGATGCTTCCCTGGCCCGCTTCCATCTCCCACCCGCAGCTAGGCGCTGGATATCAGCGCTCTATGACCAGCTCCACACCAGAGTCCTGGCGCCAATGGGTTTTGCAGTGGCAGTACCAGTTAGACAGGGTCTCCGGCAAGGGGACCCCTGAGTCCTATCCTTTTTAACATCGCCCTTGACCCCCTCTTGGCCTCCTTACAGGACAAGCTAACAGGGATTCTGGTCCCAGGTAAAGCCCCCACACGCACCATGGCATTTGCAGAAGACACTGCCATTGCATTTGGCTGCCCTGGGGATGTTGCCCTCGCTGCTGTGACCATTGAGAGGTACACCAAGGCGTCCAACGCCATGGTCAACACCTCCAAGACAACGGTTGTACAGGTCGGCTCCCCCACCTTCCCCCCACCATTTGGTATTGAACCTGAGCGCGGTACCTTCCGTCACCTGGGCGTTCTCACCAACCAACAAGGAGTTGCGCTAAAAGACAATTAGGAAATGCTCCTCGCAGCAGTTAACTCCAGGATTGCCAGCTGGAACCGGTGGCACATCACCCCCAGGGTCGAGCTCTGATGGCCAATGTGTTCCTCCTCTCCAAAGTCTGGTTCCTAGCGCACGTCTGCCCATTCACAGATGCCTTTTATACGCGGCTCAATGTACTCCTCAGCTGTTGGATCTGGGGCTCAAACCATCCACCAATGGCCCTCTCAACCTTTGCCCGACCCTGCAATGAAGGGGGCCTAGGGCTTCTGGACACGCGATCCCACGCCACCACAATCTTCCTGAAGTTCCTATGGCCGATTGTCTGCTGGGACGCGACCCCCATGCCCCAATGGGCGCCCGCCCTCCGCCAGTCAGTGTCAGCAGCTCTGGGTCTTCCTAGAGCATCTCTGACCTCATTAGGGGAGTGGCTCACAAACCACCCAGGCCATCGCCTAAAGCCATCCTTATCCCCCTACTGGAACCAGGCTCTCCTTGCCCTGAAACGAGTAGGAGCGCGGATCCACCATGCCTTCCCGTACAGAAGGGAAGGCCCTGGCCTCAGCCCCCATCGCCATGCAATTGTGCACAATGGACAAGTTGTCACAACTCGCCTCAACCCCAAGATCGTCCTCCCATCCGCCCAAGACTCCTTGAGCTCCTCCCTCCCTCCGTGAGATTTGACCTTAAGGAATTGTGGAAGGACGTCTATCATCCCATCTTGTCAGCAAAGGTGTCCAACACCTTATGGAGGGTGCTCCACTGTTCATACAGGACAGGGGACCGGACTGGCCCTACCTTCCAGCACCGAAGCTGCCCCCGCTGTGTGGAGCCTATTGACTCCAACCTCCATCATTTTTTCACCTGTCCAGGTGTCGCCGCATTTTGGCCAAAGGCCCGCGCGCTCCTCCATGCTCAGCCCTGGTCTGGACACCCTGTGCAAGACCTCATGTTTGAGCAGACATTGCCTGGTTGTCACCGACCCCTCCGTGTCCTCGCCTATGCCACAGCCATCTGGACCATCCATAACTCCTTCCTTCGTGCTGCCTTTGACCAGCAGGTGTGGACCCTTCCACACATGATCACCCGCTTTCAGGTACACTTTGAGATGGCCCTGAAGGTCTGCACTATGTCGCCAACCCTCCCCGCTCAGTTGTCACTGCAGCACGGCTCTGGCGCGCAAACCCCCCTCCCTTTCTCGATGCCTCCTCCCTCCCCTTCCATCGCCTCAGGCTCTTAGGATCCCAGGCGTAATTCAATAAACATCAGTGAATCCCCCCTCGGGTTGGGACCATCTAGTACTAAAAAAAGACAAAGATTCACAACTTCGATCAGAAGTCCTGGACAAACACTGCAAAGGGTGGTAACTCCACCAACATGTCATTCCTCAAGGGCATCAAACGCTCCCACAAGGAGAACCCGGTTAGCCACGCAAACCAGAACAAATGACAGATGCAAGTCCCCACCGAGGGGTACTTGAAAATGCTACATGAGCATATGCTTTACAATATTATCTACCACTCACTCCCCTCCTCCCCTGTTAAACATGGGGTTAGAGTGAACTTCAGGGTTGAACACCCAGAGATCTTGATGGCAATAACTTAAAAAAGAAAATTTTATTTCGAAAATGCCATTTTTTTTAAACAGGAGTTCTGTCAATGATTTGCAGATATTGACTTTGCCACAGCAGAGCAGGCGGATGCCGCGGCAAAGGTCATCATTGAAGTGACCATCAAAGGTGTACCTCACCGCGTAAAGGTACATTGCACCAACTGGAACAAGGAGAATGACCTCTTCATCTCCTTCAATGATCTCCCAACTGATCTCCCCTGCGACTTCATTGAAGTTGAGCTAATAAAAGGCCTTGAGGACTAAAGAAGAGGGAAGCAGTTCGAGCTGCAGCACTTCCACCTCATGCTGAAACTCTGCAGTGGAAAGGCAATTGCAATCATTGACCCCAAGCTGGAAGTAGAAGCTGATCCTAACATGATCCCACATGTCACACAGTTCATCTTGCCAGAGGACAAGCATCTGATCCCTTTAAAGTCGCCCAAGAGAAGGCTCCTCCCATATGCCAGCACTGCCAGGCGCTTGGGCATTGGGCCCACGCATGCCCTGCTGTAGGAAAGCAGCAGAAAGAGAAGGACCCTGAAGAAATGGACGAAACTGATGAAAATTTTGGTAAACTTCAGGTGGCAAAAACCCCATTCAACTGGGGGGAACATGGCGAGTACCAGATCATTGAACTTGTCACTGCCAAGTAACGCAAAGCAGAGGAGAAAGTGAAGATATGATCAGAGGCCAGAGTGAGGGCTGAGGAAGCTAAAAAAGTGAATCAGATCCTAGAAACTAATAATGTTGGAAACGCAAACTGTTTTGAGATCCTGTGAGAGACCTCCAAGGAGCCAATGGAGGGGACAGCAAACCAGCAGATACAGGCGGCAACACAGGTGGCAGATGCACCCATGAGAGCGGGAAATGAACTGGTGCTGGTTCAGGCTGGAGTTTTCAACTCCGGTCACCTACCTGTAGTCTTAATGAAAAACTCTCAGAACAAGGGTTACAAAAATTTTCAAGATGGTCCAGCTACTGATAGAGCGAGCGCTGCCTCAGCTCAGCTCAGCTCAGTGGCGCAGAGCTCCTGAATTGGTACTTGAAGCTCAAATCGCTTGAATCATGATAGAACTGGTTCAAATGGCCCAGAACTATCCAATTAAGGCGGATTGGGTAGATCAGGAAATCTGACCACAATAGGGATGTTCAATATAGCAGGGCTGAAGGCTGCCACGTCCTGGGCCAAGAAAATTCAGCACCTTTGAAACCCTCAGGCTTACATCCTGGCGATCCAGGAGTAACTTCCCGAGGGGGAGGAGCCCAAGTGGACCCAGATGCTCCTCCCAAATTTCTCAACTTGGTCCACCCTCTGCAGGTTCGTGATCAAATCAGGCAGAGGCATCACCATTACATCCTCGACTGATCACCTAGGGGGAGAGTCAGGCCATTACAATCACCTGGAAGGGAAATTAGTATGCCCTAGTCAATACTACGCCCCCAACATCTCCAGCAACTGTGCCAACTTCTTCGAAAAGGTGGCCAATGTACCACTACCAGAAAACAGCTTCCTCCTGGGGGACATGAACTGTTGACTTACAAGAGCCACAGATAGATGGCCCCTCAGACATTGATCATCCATGCGGACACCAGGAACTCATGTCGCTCATGGCCTCACTAGTGGTCATCAATGCACACCCAAATGATGCGCCAACCCTTGAGCACATGACAAGGCCACACATCAGAGAGGGCGAGCTGCTCTCAATGACATGTATCAACCTAATCTGCATCCCAACGACCCTAAAGCGTATGGTAGAAACTTTGAGACAGTTAGTGTGACCCACTCAGACCATCAGTTAGTAAGGATTACCTTGAAATCAGAGCCTCAGGCACAGCCACGCCCAAAATGGGAGAAGATTCACCCACAAAACGTAACTAATGCCAACTTCACCCACTGGTTAGCAGTATGAACCCTGGCTAGCAATGTGAGGGACCCCTCAGTGAAGACCCAATCTAGACCTGGGGATACCCGAAAGCTGAGATGGTCGCCACCACAAAACATACATCCTCCAGGAGGCATGTGGCCGAGGCATCTGCGCTCCAAAGGGTGATCAACCAATGATCACATCTCAAGAGGAATACTGTCAGGTGAACAGCAAGTAAGAATTAGACCAGCCTGCCAGCCTAGGTGCCAAAGCGCCCAGATGGCAGACCAGGATTCCAAAGGCACTGCTGTTGGTACAACGGATATGAAACTGGGAAGGAATTTCCCCAATATCTGCTGATGAGCCAGAATCTCATACAGGCACATAAGGAAAAATCAAATGAGTACAGCCATTAACCCGTGGGGAGTGTGAGGGTCGGCGAAAAATTGGCTTATTTTTCAACATAAATACTGGATTTTTAGGAAAGGTTTTTAATGGAAAAATTTAGAGAAAAATAAAATTGACCAACAATTTTCTCAGTGCAATGCGACTGATTAAATAGTAGTCAATTTAGAGGGAAAAGAAGCCAGGATCAGGTCCCACAAATTTGACCTAACTGGCAGTTTGTTCAGGAATGGGGAACAGATAATTTACTGGGAACCAACATCAAAGAATTTGGTAGCAGGCCAAGTCACTGTTGGTTTGATCTCAAACGTCCAAACTGAGGCTCACCTGCATTTCTGACAGTTGATGTGACGGCGTTTAGCCCAACGAGCAGCAGGAATCCCACAAGGCCACCCCACATAGGGGTGGCCCATTTGGTTATGAACAAATTTGGGACACCCAACCCGCCCATGCTCGGTTGCTGGGACGTTCATTCAGTCAGTGACATTGCATCAGGCGCAACGCCTGATTTGCCAGTGGGGAGCCTCGAACCCTCATCAATGGTGTCTGATGCTGTTACCTGCCCATCAGGGATGATCCCTGATGATTTTGGAGAGGGGTGATTTTTTTGATCTATGTGTTAACTGAATCTAGACCATCTGGCATTCTGGCTGATAGATTGGTCTTCAAACCATTTTCAACCATTTGAAATCTGAATATTGGGCTGATTGCCACTCAAATTAGATTTGATTGCTTTCATTTCAGCAATCTTGGCGCAGATTTCACTGATTCCCCACAGCAGTTATGCCAAGGTGAGTGTGGGTACTGGGGGCTGGATCCAAAGCAGAAGAGCTGTTACCCAGCGCTTTTCTACCACATGAGCAAGATTGCCCTGAGTAACTAGGGGTACAGCCATCCTCTTCAGCGCCTTCTTGCTCAGGAACGGGAAAATGGCCTGATCAACGCCCAGAGGATGTTCCCTAGGACTTACATTACCCTTTCCTTTTTCTAAGGGAAGGGCCCACCACTGTGAAACTGCACAAGAGCCACATTCTTGTGTGCCTTGGGTAACTTGATCGCCATCACCATTGCAAGTTTGTGGGGAGGGCGGGGACATTGGGGTGGGATTTTTGAAATGCTTTGACCAATCCCATACAGTTTGCACAATTACATGCCTTGACCCAACTGTTCTCATAGGCTGGATAACCTTTTCAAGCCACGAGATATTGATTGGGAACAGCGGGACTTATGGGATGCCAGGATATTCTCCACCTCAGCCTCTTCCACATCCTCGATGATGATCATTTCAGATTCCATGGGAACTGTACCCTTGAAAGGCAACAGCTGAGAAACGTGGAAGAAGGGGTGCTGTTTCCAGTGAGCTGGAAGTTTCAACCGGAATGCACCATTACCCAAGACCTCTTCCACCAAATGGGGACCAGAACGCTTACTTGAAAATTTCTGGGAAGATGCTTGAATATGTAAATGGTGGGTATTGAGCATAACATAGGAGCCCAATGTTATATTGTACACTGGGCCACTTATGATCTGTGAACCGCTTGTAGTCATCAATAGCTTTAGTGAGGTGTTCCCGCACCAAGGAATGAATTGGCTGAATATGTTCAGCATGAACCGCATCAGCTTGGACCTCAGGCTGCAAGCAAGGCTTGATCACAAACGAAGGATTGTTACCCAACGTCACTTCATAGGGAGAAAACCCCGTAGTGCATGCATTCCATTGTTATGAGCAAATTGAACGAGAGGAAGGTCGTTGGCCTAGGTCTCCTGTGTGGCTGAAGCATAGCAACGCAGGTACTGTTTGAGGACTTAGTTGACTAGCTTGGTCTGTCCATCAAACTGGGGATGGTACGCTGTGGAATGGCAGGGGTATATTTTTAGGATAGATAGGAGTTCACTCCAAAGCTGCGCCGTGAACTGTGAACCATGGTCACTAATAATCTCCTGTGGGAGACCAAACATCAAGAACACGTGATGCACAAAAGGGTGGGCAGTCTCCTTTGACGTAATCACGGAATTGCAAGGAATGAAGAGGGAAATTTTTGTGAAACAATCCACCACCACCATCACCACTGTGAACCCATTAGAACAGGGAAGTTCAACAATAAAGTCCATGGACACTGACATCCAAGGACCCTCCGCCTGCTGTAAGGGGTGTAAAAGACCATTTCTACTGGAGCGGTCTGACTTAGCCCAAGCATAAGTAACACATTCAGCAATCCAGGCCGGTAATTTTTTGTCAAACCCGCCCAGTTGTAGGTCCATTTGATCGAATTTGCATTTCTTGGTACCAGGATGACTGACCATGGGGGGATTGTGATGTGCATGGAATACTTCAGTTTGGAAGGAGAGGGTAAACAAATGCGTGACTGAAAATGAATAAAACCCTCCCTTCAATGAGTATAAGGGAGTTTTTATGCTTCTGGTGAGATAACTGCTTGACCAGCTCCACGCCCTCAGGGCAGGACATTTGACTGGCTAAGACCTGAGCAACTAACGGAGCGTTGGGGGCCAGAGCGACAGAAGAGATGACAGGGGGACAATCAGCAGGATTTGGGTGGCAGGAATCATGGTAACGAGATCCACTTCATCCAGATCCGCGGAACAGTGGGTGGGGCTACAGCTAAGAAAATTGGGAAGTACATTGAGCGCACATTTTATGAATGTGTATTTAAAATTAAAACTGCACAAATCCTGATAGGTTTGGGCTTGCCGATGCGCCAATTTTTGGGGTTTACAAAAGTACAAGAGAGCCTGGTGGTCCGTGCGGACCATTATCTCATGTTGAGCACCCTTTAACAGATACCTACAATGATTTAATGCCATGCAACGGCTGCCAACTCCTTGTCATAAATGGCCCAGGTCTGCTCAGTAGAGGTGAATTTTCAGGAATGATAGGCGACTGAATGTATCAAGCCAACGTGCTCCTGGAGCACACCACCCCCACGGCTACCAACAAGGCGTCACATGCAACAATATATGGCTTGGCGGGATCGGCGTGTTTCAAAATGGGAGGGGACACAAACACCTCTTTAATCAAATTAAACACCTGTTGGCATTTGGACGTCCAGCAAAACGGTACATTATTACCTGTAAGGGGTGGAGCAGGGCAGCAAGCTGGGAAAGTGCTGGGGAGAACTTTTTTAGGAAAATGATGGTTCCCAAGAAACTCTGTAGTTGTTTTTGGGTAGTCAGGGTTGGCCATTCCTGGATAACATCCAACTTAAAGGGAGGGATTGCATAACCACCTTTAAGGATGAGGTTCTCAAGGAAGGTAACCTCCTCCTTATAAAACTTGCACTTGGAAGGCTTGACAAACAAGCCTGCATTATGCAAGGTGGCCACAACTGCTTCCAAGTCAATAGCATGTTGTTTAGGAGTTGGGGAGTGAACCAGTATGTCATTGATATATGCAACTGTGCAGGTAAACCAGAGGTCACCCAGTAAACTGTCAATCATGGATTGAAATGTAGCAGGGGCATTCTTCAGCCCAATGGACATTACACATAATTGGAAAATGCCCCGCTCTGTCCAGATTGCTGTTAACCATTCTTACCCTTTCATTACCCAAATCTGGTTGAATGCATTGATGAGATCCAGCTTGGAAAACACCCGAGATTTGGCAATGCTTGGCATATCATCTGTTCTAAAAGCAGGGGGTAGGGATCAGAAACTGTGATTTTATATAAGTGTCCATAGTCCACACAGGGGCGGAGGGAACCATTGGCTTTTTTAGCAAAGATGATGGGAGACGCGACTGGCGAGGTCTCTTTGAACAACTAACCTTTTCAACATATCGTCCAACCAGTTGTTGAGTGCAGCCTCCTCCTCTGCTGAGTGGGAATACAACGGGCAGTTAAAATTCACCAACTCCATTGTCGTACAAAAACCACAGTTGAATCTAGTGTGAGGAGGCAGACGATCCACCTTTCAGAATTGAAAATGCTTTGATAGAGCATTAAACTTTCTGAAAACTGGATGGTATGCCTTTAGGGGAGATGAGGGACGTGATAGAAATGCGACCTTGAGCTTTCTTAAGATTGTCAATTAGGGGAAATTCACCCTCCAGTTGATCATTAACAAATGACAGCATGTTAGACTCCAGGTGGATCATGACATGTTGCCGGCGCCACCATCCCACTCCTAGGATTACTGGAAACACCAAGTTCAGCATAGCAGAAAAGCAGACGCAGAAGCTGAACTGGTGTATTGAAAATGTGACTGGTCAGTGTACCAGGTTTGAGGTTTTGGAGGCTGACGATGCAAACATCACTGAAGGACCTGCATCCAGGGCAAGTTCCAAAAGCCGGGCCAGTTCTACACTCATAAAATTTCCTGTGGCTCCAGTGTCCAACAGAGCCTCAAAGGAGATGTGATGAGACCCAACACTAATCTTCATGGGTAGTAAGAAGTAAGCAGAGTTTGCTTTATTGGTAGTTGTGGGTGTTCCAGTGATACCAAAGAGATGGTAGTGGGGTCAGGGGAAACCACTAGGATTTTGTGGGGTAAACTCATTTTAAGTTGGGGTGTCAGATCCTACTGACATAGGCAGAATAGCCGCAGCAACTATGGGGTGTGTGTTTGAAGTTTTGAGTGGAACTGAACTATCGTGGACAGGTAAATTTTCTTCACAACCCAGTTAAGTTGAAAAGAGGGGCCATTGCTGCGCCAATATCTATGAGAAAGGTGTTAATGATTAGAATAATGGTTGGTCAATTATGTCAGGTGAACAGCAAGTAAGAATTAGACCAGCCTGCCTGCCTAGGTGCCAGAGCACCCAAATGGCGAACCAGAATGCCAAAGGCACTGCTGCTGGTATGACGGATATGGAACTGGGAAGAATTTCCCCAATATCTGCTGGTGAGCCAGAATTTCATACAGGCACATAAGGAATACCAAATGAGTACAGCCATTAACCCCGTGGGAAGTGTGAGGGTTAGCGGAAAAAGTGGCTTATTTTACAACATAAAAACTGGATTTTTAGGAAAGGTTTTTAATGGAAAAATTTAAGAAAGAAAATTTGACCAACAATTTTCTCAGTGCAATGCGACTGATTAAATAGAAGTTAATATAGAGGGAAAACAAGTTGGGATTGGGTCCCGCAAATTTGACCTAACTGGAAAATTGTTTGGGAATGAGAAATAGGAAATTGACTGGAAACCAACATCAAAGAATTTGGTGGCAGGCCGAGTCACTGTTGGTTCAACCTCAAACATCTGAACTGAGGCTCAACTGCGTTTCTGACAGTTGGGGTGATGGCGTTTAGCCTGATGGGCAGCAGGAATCCCCAAGGCCACCCCACATAGGGGTGGGCCCATTTGGTTGGGAATGGGTTCAGGACGCCCAACCCGCCCACGCTCAGTTGCTGGGCCATTTGTTTAGTCAGTGACATTGCATCAGGAGCAATGCCCAATTTGCCAGCGGGGAGCCTTGAACCCTCATCAATGGTGTCTGATGCTGTTACCTGCCCAATCAGGGATGATCTCTGACAAATTTTGAGATGTGGATAGTTTTTGATCGACATGTTAACCAAATCAAAATTGTTGGGCATTCTGGTTTATAGATCAGTCTTCATAACTTTTTGACCATTTAATATCTGAATATCAGGCTGATTGCCACTCAAATTAGTTCCAATCACTTTCATTTCAGTGATCTCGGTGCAGAATTCACTAATTCCCCATAGCAGTTCTGCTGAGGTGAGTGTGGGTACTGGGGACTGGATCTGAAGTGGAAGAGCTGTTACCCAGCGCTCATCTACCATGTGAGCGAAATCACCCAGAGTAATGAGGGGTACAGCCATCCTCTTTGGTGCCTTCTTGCTCAGGAATGGGAAAATGGCCCAATCAACGCCCAAAGGACGTTCTCCAGGACTTACAAATGCCCCCCCATTCAGGCCACAGCACCAATTAATGAGGGAATGGGCTTGGCTAACCCTCGAGATCTAAGGTTTCAGAAAGCAAGTACAGGAACGGCTCACATTACAGGCAGGAGCAAAAGTGCTGGCTGAGGGTGAAAAATCATCCAGATTCTTCATGCGCCAGTTCACCGCCTGGAAATCCTGGACC
Source organism: Massospora cicadina (assembly GCA_022478985.1). Classification (NCBI taxonomy): domain Eukaryota; kingdom Fungi; phylum Entomophthoromycota; class Entomophthoromycetes; order Entomophthorales; family Entomophthoraceae; genus Massospora; species Massospora cicadina. Next base: position 18,373 of record JAKSZP010010539.1, on the reverse strand, counting down.
TGATGCGACAATCTCTGGCCATACAATATGGCACCATAGCACGCTCCCCAGAGGCGCTAGCAGACATAACCCACAAATACTACAAAAAATTATACTTGAACAAGAGTGCTTTACCTCAGGACATTGAGTCCTTCCTTTTGAGGTTGGAGCCACCCCTGACCCTGGATACATTGGCCCTCACAGTGCCAATAACAAAGGAGGAGCTCAAAATGGCAATCAAGAGCCTTCCTGGTGGAAGAGTCCAGGACTTTATGGGATTCTATACAAACTGATTTTGACATTCCCAGACCTCCTTAGACACATCCTTTTTGCTGCGCTCAACAGATGCTTGGATGAGACCGAGATGATGCCTGGAGGGGATGAGGCCCTGCTTGTCCTCCTTCACAAGAAGGGTGACACATATTCACTTGATAACTGGCGACCAATCTCAATGATAAATTCTGACACCAAACTGCTTTTGAAAATACTGCACGTCATCTGGGTTCCTAGGGAGGAACATGATCTCGATGAACCAACATAGTTTTGTTCTGGAAGAAGCATCTGGGACAACATCCACACGGTCACCAACATCACCCAGTAAAACTCTAGTGGAACATTAGTATTCCTAGACCAACATATAGCTTACGACAGGGTAGACTGGTTTTGCCTACACCATTACATGGAGAGAGCACAACTGCCATGAAAATTCATTGACTGGGTGATGAAGCAAACAACTACAACAACATGTCAGTTCTAGCCCCCAGATTCCAGTTGGCCAAATTCTCACCTCAATGTGGGGGTGAGGCAAGGGGACCCGTTGAGCCCCCCCTGTTGTACAACCTGACTTTCAACCCAGTGTTGCGGGTGGTGGAGGCAGAGTTGGAAGGCATCAGCGTGCATGGGCAGCCACCGCTGAAAGCTCTGGCATATACTGATGATGCAGTCATAGGGATTGCAAGCTCAGAAGACTTGGAGAAACTCAAGTCAATTATTAACCAGTACAAATCTGCTAGTAATTCAAGGTTAACAGATCAAAATGTAGATATTACCTGTCAGTGGTGTGAAAATCACCCAACTAACCTGGGCAGCAAAACCCAAACCAGGGTTTGCTAACTGGCATCAGCTAGTGCCACCCTGCCTCCTGTCACCCCCACTCAGCCAGAAAAGATATCTGGGGTGGGTGACAGCTGGGCCTTATATCTGGTGCCGTGGCCATCCAAGGAAGACTGACATCATGGTCAATAAGAAAAAGCATAACAAAATAGATTATGAGCACCAAAAAACGCATTCAGAAATTTTTGAAGTCATATGCATCTCAAAAGCTACAAATCAAGAGACAGCCACTGATATTGACAATGACGTTGTTGTCACATCAGCTGATCCAAACTTAAATCCAAAAATCAGTTTAGATTAGTGGTAAGTACTGCCTTTATTTTGGTTTTCAAATTTTACCCAGAATTGATGAATCGTCAACAGATCACGGGCTAAACTGACAAAACCAATTTAAATAATTCAACTCACTATTCTGAAGTCTTGGAACTCAATACATATGTTTTAAATTATCTATTTACACCAATCAATGATTGATACCATAAGTACAGGTCTCAGATCTTTGTGAGAATGACAAAATTGTTGCCAAATCAGTCAGCTGCTCTGACAAAGCTAATTTAGATAATTTAACTCATGATTCCGATGTCTTAGAAGCCAATATAAGTCAATTTAAATAATTTTACTACACCAATCAACAATTGAAACCTTAATTGCAGGTCTCAGCACATTGCCATAGATGACATAATTGGTGCTGAATCAATCAGCCGCTCTGATGAAGTTAATTTATATAATTTTATGCACAATTACAATGTCTTGAACACTAATTTAAGTAATTTAAACAATTTAATTCCACCAATCAACAGTTGTTACCTTAATTGCAGGTCTCAGACCATGGCCAAGTATGACATAATTGGCAACAAATCAAGTGGCTGAGTGGCTGAAACCATTTTACACATATTTTATACAAAATTACAAAGCCTCAGAGACCAAGCAAAAATATTTTAAATAAAATAATTAAACCAATCAAAAGTTGAGACCTTAACTTCAGGCAGCTGCATATTGCCAGGGATGAAGTAACTGGTGGCAAATTGTTTCCCCATCTAAATCCACATAATATGCACCATCTAACACAGAATTTAAAAAGATTTAAGGCGAACAAAAGCAAAAACTCAAAAATCAAAATAAATCAAACTAAAATTAAATTTATTTAATGAAATGCATACAATTTTCCAGCACACAATGACCACCCCCTCCACCCCCTAATATCCACAAAAAATAAAAAACCGGGCAGAATCCAGGCCCTGTTTGGGGTGGCACCTTTGGGCAGCCAAGTGAAACACATTGGCATCACCCTGAGCCCAAACAGGATGGACCTACCTGGGATCAAGGATGGGCTCATCTGGAAGCTCACATCCCACATTGCCTTTCTTAGGGGAAGGGAAAATGGGACTCATAGGGTGAGTTACAGTCACGAATTCCCTCCTGCTTCTGATCCTCTGGTTCCTAGCTACAATCATCCCCTTCTCCTCAGAATTTCATGACCGCATCAGGGTATTATTGCAGTCATGGTTGTGGGAAGGCAGAAGATCCCCAACACAAATAGTCCTGCAGTATGGACCATGAACGGAAGGAGGCCTAGGCCTCACCAACCACTTTGCTCAAATGGACAAAATATTTGGTAAGTGGATAGTTAGAGTGACAAGCCCAACCCCCAAACCAAACCCCTGGTCACATGCCGCAGACATCACTCTGGCCAGGGACCTCATACTAGCTAATCCCACAGTGCAAAACACTCTCCTGTCCTACCTGGCAGCCAATCCAAATGCCAACAGCCCACACCAGTCCTCGAGCTTCTCTCATGCAGTACTGAAGACTATCTGTCAAGATGCGTGGCTGTTCCCTCTCAGCATCATGAGGGGGCAAAGCAGTTGAGGGTTTGAAAATTAAATTTACGCTCTGGTATACAGGGGTACACAAGTCTCAGTGGTAGAATAACCCCTGCCAAGAGCATGTACCCTATCCCATATTGATCTCCTAGACCAAAATGATCAGCCATACAATGAAAAAAAACTCAAAAAAAGTTGGAAATTTGTGACTTACAATTTACTTCACCTAAAAATTAGGGCACACATCTAATGATGCTTACACAGGGCCTACCAAAAGGTTGACTGGTCCAACTCAACCCAGGAATACTGTAAAGTATGTGGTGCAAATGATACCCTGCTGCACATGTTGAAAGAGTGCCCAGCGGCCTGACTTGTATGGAAACTAGCGTGGCCACTGTTGGCACCCAACCATGTACCCACTAAACTCTGTCCAATTGCAAATTCCTGGCACTAAATATTGATTCACCAAACCCAGAATTGCTCCAAGTGGTTATTTTTGCATTATCACTATGGACAATTCAAACAATTTATCTTGAGGCAATTCAAAATTTGGCCCCAAATTCCGTTAAGATCAGTAATCACTTTAACAAAAACATAATCAAATCATTCAGAGTAGGCTGTTTGTGGAAGCGATTCCATGCTGACTTTTGAGGATGGTGCAGAGCTGGCTTCCTTAACCCTTCTTAACTGTTAACATGGAAATGCAAACCTGTATCAACATCATTGAAAACTCTCTGAGCAGCCCAAGTGAATCCCTTCTAATATCGCAAGTTCCATGGGAACACTAGCCACAATGTTCTCCCCTGGTACTCGGGTTTAGGTTGTGGCCCCCTCATTTCATAATCTACCCCCCTCTCTTTGCTGTGGCATATTTGTCCCAAGGTTAGCCCACCTCAAATAAAATTATTATTATTATTATTATTATTATCTATTTAACCGAGTTAAGCTGACCAGGGGACAGACATTATCAAACTAAAACTAAAATCATAATAAAAAATAACGATTTAAACAAAACGCCAAAAATGGATGGATATATTGAATTGTACCTAACAAAATATCCAACTAGGTGGGCAGCAAATACTGCTATCCCTCCATAGTGGACGGGGAGGGGGATTGGGGGGCTTGTTTTTGGCCGCATCCATCTCATTCCAGAGTAGGGTGCGTGTTAAGGCAGATAGTAAGGGTGTGGGGGCATTGGTGGCATGAGGTTTGATATTTTTGACGACTGGAAATTCCAAATAGTTGCCAGCCATCATTATACCAACGATGTATCTGCCCAAAGCGTCTTCAGCTTTGAGGCGGGCGTCTGGGAATTTAATGAACGTGGCAATGTTGGTTTGAGTTATTTTTGCTTTCAGATTCCATGCTACTGTTACCACGTTCTGGATGTCTTCAGTGACGTTTTTGTGTAAAGTTTTCATGTTGATCTTACTTTGAGTAGTAAGATCTTTGGGAATAATGGGAGGTGGAATTTCTCCTGCGAGTGCAGCCACAGATTTGGTGGCAGCTTTGCAAAGCAGAAGGAAATCTGGTGTGGCGGCTGCTTCTACTGTAAACTGGTAGTCGCTGTAGAACAGTTTGGCTTTAGGTTGTGGGACATACTTATGAGGTGAGAATTTTGCATACCATTCTGCGTTACAGAGCCGCTCAAGTTGCAGCGTCAGTTCTTCAATGACGTTACCTGATTCGTCAATTTCATTCACTAATTTCTCATGGATTTTGGTTGAATTGGATTGGGGAATCAGCATACGGTTGAGGTTTGTTCAATTCGTTTGCAAATGCATGGGATCAAACTGGGATCCAATCTGATGTTTGGTTGGATGAATTATTTGTGGCATTGGGGCAGGTTTTGTGCTGCTTGGTGGCTGTAGGTGCAGCTGCAGCATCAGGCATTGGAGGAGGGGAAGGTAGGATCATACCCTATGTTGGAGTTGGCACAGGGTGGGCGGCGGATTGGTGGGCATTGGGAAAACTTTTGGCACTGGTGAAAGTTTCTGAGTATGGGCATTTATTTTTTGAGTGGTCTAAATCAAAATAGGATTGACAAATCGTCTCTCTGCCCTCAACGCGGGCCCAGAATGGATGGTCGGGGGCAGATGGGATAGTGTATGAGGAGGAATTGCCAAAGAAATTTTCATAAATTCAGGGCTGATTGTGGCATATGCCCAAGGCCCAGCGAGGCGTGTGGCCCCATTTGGGACCACAAGTTGTAAGATGGGGTTGGCGCAGTAGGCTGCCAAACCAGCCATCAGCTCCTGGTGGAGCACTTTGGAGGGGGAGGTGGGTGGGCAAACCAGCGAACTGGACCATCAAGGTGGTGCCCGTTGGGAGCCAGGTCCAAGTTGTTGGGAGGGGAATATTGTTTAAAATTTATAGCATTATTGCCACAGTGGCTGAATCGGCTTCACAGGGGAAGCCAAGATCAAAGTACCCCTTATAGGGGCGGAAGTCAATAAAACAGGCTGGTGTTATCACCGCATAAGCCATTTTGATAATAGCTTGGTCATCATAGAGGAAGAATTTCTCATATTTGACCCTAAGGCTGAAATGCATGTTGCTCTGAGGAAGCACCAGGGGGTAGCGGGTATCGCTTGGGTTTGGAGAAGATGGGCATCAAGATCCTTGGGAGGAACAAATCGTCCCAAGGGTTTGGATTGACTGGGCGAGCCAGTCTGAGCGCGTTTTCCTGTCGGATAGAAAATGGAGGGGGTGTTTCACCACTGCCCCACGCTGGGACAGTTGGTGGGGGATCTGATGACATCAGAGTAAGACTTCAGTGTGCAATTAAGTTTTGCTTTTAATTTACCAAAATTAATTTGCTTGAAAAGTTATGCCAACTAATTTATTATTTTATTTAATATTTATTGTGGTGAAGGCTGGCCAGGGGATGGACACTTCCAATAAAACATGAAGAAGATAAAACGTAGTAACAGGGGGCACCCCAGAGAAGCTAATGCTATTTCCTGTTTCCAGCGGGAACGCCACTACTGGGAGGAGGGTGAACGTGTAAAGGTGCTGGAACCACGATTGAGCATGTGTGGAGGAAGGGGTCAGAGTTGATGAACCAAAACGGGAATCAGGAGGAGACCAACTGATGGCGATGCGGTGGGAGGTAACCAAACATCCACACTTGAAAGTGGTCCACTAAGTGGGACCAGAACCAGTGGACAGCTGCTGGAAAGGTGGGGGTGGAGCCTGCAATGGCATCCAAGACAATCTTGTGGAAAGTCCACATGGCGATTGCAACCACCAAAGCACGGAGAGAGGGGTGGAAGAGGGGATGCCATAGATAAAGCAAACATACTCCTAGAAAAACTGAAGGGGTGTGCCTGATCCCAGCAAAGAAGACGTTGCACCTCACGCCATATTGCTTTAGAGGTAGGGCACTTCTCCAGGCGGTGAAACAGCGTACCATACTGGCCACACACGACACAGGATGAGTGTAAAGCATTAGAGCGCTCAGCATTATGGTACACCCACCTCAAACAACGCCACACATGGGAACGGATATGATGCAGCAGCAGAGGGTGGTAGGCGTATTTCCAAATTGTCTTCTGGGTTTCAAGGGAATAAGGGATGTCCATCATGTCCAGGTAGTCCACCCTGGATAGGACATGGGGCCTTGTGGGTATCAAGCCGTCCAGAATCGGTAGCCCCTGTACCTCCTGTGTGAACTGAGGAGAGGGGCGCCCCCTCTGGGAAGTGTGTCCACAAATATATATTCTCCACTCAGTGCTCCGCATGGAGAGAAGGATTCGTTTTAAGTGGGGTGCAGTTCCATGGGGACCTGCGGCTGAAGGGTGGGAAGCCAGATATTTCATTAAAGAGTGAGGGTGCGAAGGATTGGTAAGGCCCAGGGCGTTGGTGAGATTGGAGTGGGCTGCGTGGGACCAGTGTTGGGTCAAAAGTGTAGGGATGGTAACAGCCGCGATCCAGGTGCCCAGGATCTTTGCAGCATGGGCCTTAAAGTCTAGCAGGCCCATGACACCACAATGTGTGAGGGCCAAACATGACCTCAAGTCATACTGGCGGTGGGCGACCCAACCAAAGCCACCCTTGCAGAAGGGCATACATTGTTTTAAAGAAACCTGGGGAGAATGCGATGGCGTGGGCCCCAAACCAAACTTTGGAGAGGAGCATAGAGTTGGATAGTACAACCCTGCCAGTAAGGGTAGTAGAATGCTATGAGGGAGGCGATGCGCTTCGTCACGTTGTCCAGAATATGGCTTTCCATCACTGCTGAGCATACCGCCTGCCTTCAACCACACCCCCAAATGGCGGACTGGCCCAACGGTAGGGCGCGGCACAAAGGGGAGCATAAGTGGGGCGGTGTGGGATGGGCAGGGAAAGAAGAGCGTGTGCTAGCATATGGGTTGGGCTGGAAACCGGGCGCTGAGGCCCAGCGGGTTCAATACTGACCAAGTAGGATGATTTCAGTTTTGGAGGCGTTTAGTGCAGCATTACTTACCCAGTAGTAGACCTGGATAAGAGCTTCAAGCGCGCGTTTATCATGATTGTTAAACACCCCGACCACACAATCATCAGCAAATGCCAACATCTTGACTGAGGCTTGGCCTTGCACATGGACCCCAGTAAGTCGTACACTAATGTTCCAAAGAAGTGGGTCAAGGCTGAAGTTATATATGAGTGGGCTAAAGGGGTCCCCTTGGAGTAGGCCCCTTTGAGGGCGGACTACATCCATGAGAAAGCCAGGGCCACTCACTGCCATTTTAGCAGATTGGTCATCAGCATCATCCAACTGATGAAACGAGGGGGTAGGCGGAAATTGGTGGAGGCAGGCCCTGAGGTATTCCCAGTTTACTCTATCATAGGCCTTCTGCTGGTCTAAAAATACAAGTGCACCAGAGGCCGTGGACTGACAGGCATTGTCCACAGTGTGCACGTTGTCCCAAATCTACCTTCTGGGTATGAAACTGAATTGTTCTGGGGAGATGGTAGCAGAGGCAACGAACCCTAGATGGTTAGCCATGATTTTAGTTAAATTTTTGTCAGTGTTTGTTTGAGAAATGGGGCGCCAGTTGGCCAGGTCTAGCTTATCCCCTTTTTTGAAGGGCGTAATGGTGTAGGCCTCTTGCCCTCCTGGAAGGAGGCGCCTTTTAAAAAGGTTCTGGTTAAGAGAGGCAAGCAACAGTGGGGATAAATAATTGAAGTACTTCTTATAGAACTCATAAGGAATGCCATCAGGGCCTGGGCATTTCCAGTTTGGTGCTCCATGGACGGCGGACCAGAGTTCATCTGGAGTAACTAAATTCATTAACTCCGGGAATCAGGAAACTGTTCAGATGTGTGCATTATTGAGAAATTTCGCCATTTTGCACACAGAATCTGTTCAGATTGGTACAATTCGGAGTAATACTTTTGTATTTTGATTGCCACTTCAGCCAGCGTATCTATGACGGAATTATCCAATCTTCGCACCTGTGTGCAGGCCACGCTCTGGCGTGGTGCAAAGAATTTTCAAAAAAAGTAAGCGGAGCACATGTCACCCACTGTTATGTGTTTAGCTCTGTACTGAACACAAACCCAATGTTTGTGTTGCCGCTCAAGCGCGTTGAGGTTGGCAGCCACTTCTGCCCATTTGTGACCCCAAGCAGGGCTGTAGCCTGTGGCTGAAATGTTAGCCTCCAGGTGAGCCAGCTTCGCCAGAGCGGGCAAGATGACTGCCAAGGTGGAGCGTGAGCGTCAGGAGGAGAGGTGGCGAGCCTTGCGAATTGTGTCCACTTTGAAGGCAGACCAGGTGGAAATTGGGTCAGCGCAAAATGGTGCAATAAACTCCTGTGCCAAGGTCTCAGATTCCCACCATGTGGTAAAATCTTGGCAATGCAAGTTTGGCCAGGCGAAGTTTGCACCATATTGGAGCCTGAGAAACTGGGTCAGGCAGATGGAAGGTTATTGAAATCAGCCTGTGATTGGAGAAATCGATTTTCCCTGTGCGAAATTGGGAAATTTGGGTATAAAATTTTCAATGGCGTGAGGATAAGGTTGATGCGGGACATGGACCTTAACTGGCTGCTGTGAATGTGTGGGCGCGACATGTTTTTGATCAGCTGAGCATGACGCAGAAGCGCGTCAAACAACCCTAGGGTGGCCTTGAGGAGCGTAGTTCTATGTGACCTGTGTCTGGTAAGATGAGGAAGGCCAGTGGTCGGTGGATGGGTTCAACCAACAGTTCATGTTGCCAACTACAAAAGGGTCAGGGGTAACAGAAGGGATCTGACCAAAAAGAATAAATCCTGATGTCCTCATGCGTAGGTTAAGGTATAAATGTTGACAATAGCCTGCGCCACGTCAACCCACAAAATATGACAATGAGGACTTGGCCATTAAGGAAGGATTCAGATGATCAAAATTTGAAATAGTTGTTTTTTTGAATAAGCACCCCACAGTGCTCAGACCAGAAGTACAGGGATGGGAGGAGCATAGATTTCATGCATCCTCAGAACCACACAGACAGTGACTCCTGGATAGCCAGGATGTCCATGGGTAAATTATTTTGTAAAAAACTCAGTTTCCTAGCTTGAGATGGTGAGGCCTTAAGTCCAACGATGTTCAATATTTCTAAAGTAAAGGCTCCCCCATCACACCTTAGGTGTGAGGGGAAGGGCACCCAAGCCCTTCAGCAATCTCATGGTCATCATGGCGCTTCTCAGCGCCTTGAGTGTGTGCAGCAACGTAGTTGGAAGAATGGTTAACTTTAGCAGTCAGGTTTGCGTTGGCTTTTGCCTTTGCTTTTTTTTTCCCCGCTGCAGAATGAGATTTCTGTGGTGCGTGATTTTCCTTTGCATCAACACTTGATTTAGAATTTTTGGCAGGGAGGTTGGAAACTGAATTGGTTCCAATTGAGGCTTGGGCACATTGGTCAGGGGAAATTGACTCGCCCATTGGGACATCATTTTGGGTGGCCTAAGTAGCTTGGGCCTCCCAATCTGATTGGTCAAGATATTTTTAAGCTGCTTCCGCCGTGAAAGTCTCCATGTCCTCCTGGCATTGAGAGAGTGGGATAGTGGAGGCGACCTTGGCTGCCACCTTGTGGGCCTTTTTTGGCCTTCTTCCGCTCTTGTGGGGATATAGGGTGCACTACTAAGTAGCAATCTTGTGCTCCCCACGGAAAGGCCTCCTTAGTATTTTCATTAGTTCATAGTGGGTATCCCCAGTGTTCATAGCCACCGAGGAATGCTCTTGGAATGTGATGCCCTCCTTGGAGGGGCAGGCGTGTGCCTTGTGGCTGAATGCATCACAATGGGTGCAGATGGGAGGTGCGCTGTCCACTGTTACCTGGAAAGGGTGGGGTATACCCCTCAATATTGACATAGGTGGAGTGCAGGATTTGGGTTAGATCCTGTGCTATCCCCTCAGCTGGGGTCAGGACTGCAATATTCTTGCCGGTGCACAGGTGTGCACCAGCATAAAGCGTTGCATTTCAAAGGATTGTATTTTGCCATATGGAGAGTCCGGCCTTCAGGTGCTGTTCCAGTATGGCGCATTTGACCGTAGTGGGCAGAAAGTCAAAAGTAAGAAAAATTTGGCTGGATTTTGTCCATATGATGCGCTTAGTTTTGATGACCCGCTGCCCCATCGGGGAGGTCTACCACAATGCGCACCATAGCAGCTTCATCTGCTGCCTCCTTGCTCTCAAAACCAAGATCCAGTTAACCACATGACATGCAGTGAGGTGTGAAGTACACCAATTCAAGAAAAGAATGTGTACATCCTCACAAAAATTTTTCCCATAGCGCCATTTGCTGAATATCCAGCAATACCCATACTCCATGTTCCACCAACAAGAGTGGTTGAGAGTGCGGAATATTGATGTACCGGTTGCAAGGCGCTTGCCAAGCTAAAATTTCTGGGGAAATGGTAACCACCAGTTTTTTGTTTTTGTCTAATCCGCCAGATTCACCGGGGCATTTATGAACTGTGGAAGTCGTGGGTTACTCACCTGTTCCCTTTACCTTACTTGCCCAACTGCCTCCTGACATGGGCGCAGACTAATCTCCTCTGTGAGAATATTATACTAAAATCAGACTTAATTTTGTTGCAAAAGTGATTGAATTTAATTTAATCTATTGTGGGGAAGGCCGACCATGGGACGGACACTTCTGAATATGACTCAGAAAAGCTAAACTTAGTACCAGGGGAGGCACCCCAGAGAAGCAATGCTATCTCTTGTTGCCAGCGGGAACGCCACTTATGGGGTGTGGTGTGTGTGTGTGTGTGTGTGTGTGTGTGTGTGTGTGTGTGTGTGTGTGTGTGTGAAGGGGCCGTAGCCACTATTGAGCACGTGTGGAGGAAGGGGTCTGATTTGATGAACCAGACTGGGAACTAGGATGAGACCAGCTGTCAGCGACGCGGTGGGAGATATCCAAACATCCACGCTTGAAAGTGGTCCACCAAATGAGACCGGAATCTGTGGACAGCTTCTGGGAGGGTGGGGATGGAGCCAGCGATGGCATCCAAGACAATCGTGTGGATAGTCCACATGGCGATTGCAGCCGCCAGAGCATGGAGGAGGGTGGGAGGGGGAGGCCATTGATGAAGCAAACATATCTCTTGATAGACTGAAGGGATGCGTTTGATCCTGGCCTAGCAGACGTTGGACTTCGCGCCATATCACTTTAGAGAGGTGGGGCACTTCTCCAGGCGGTGGAACAGCGTTCCATACTGGCCACACACGACACAGGATGAGTGTAAAGCGTTAGAGCGCTCAGCTGTACGATACACCCGCCTCAGGCAGCGCCACACATGGGAGCGGGACTTGAGGCTGCAACAGAGATGGTGTGCATATTTCCAGATAGTCTTTTGGGTCTCAGTGGAATAAGGGATGTCCATCATTTCCATGTAGTCCACCCTGGATAGGACATGGGGTCGAATGGGGATCACGCCATCATGGATGGGTAGCCCCTGTACCTCCTGTGTGAACTGAGGAGAGGGGCGGCCTCTTTGGGTTGTATGTCCGCTAATATGAATTCTCCACTCTGCGCTTCGCATGGAGAGTAGGATTCATTTGTAGTGAGTTTTAGTCCCGTGAGGACCTGTGGCCGATGTGTGTGATGCGAGGTATTTCATCAGGGAGTGGGGTTTGATGGATTGTTGAGGCCCAAGGCTCGGGAGAAGTTGGAGTGGGCCGCGCGGGACCAGTGTTGGAATGGGAGTGTAGGAGCGGTGACAGCCGCGATCCAAGTGCCCAGGATCTTGGCAGCATGGGCTTTGAAGTCAAGCAGGCCCATGCCACCTTGATGAAGAGGGCCAAACATGACCTCTAGACGTACTGGTGGAGGGCGGCCTGACCAAAGCCATCCTTGCAGCAAAGCATACAGGGATTTGAAGAAGCTTGGTGAGAAGGGATGGCGTGGGCTCCGAACCAGAGTTTGGATAGGAGCATAGAGTTGACAAGAACAACCCTGCCAGTGAGGGTAGTATGGTGGGCTCTGAGAGAGGCGATCCTCCTCGTCACGTTGTCCAGTATACGGCATTCCATTACTGCTGACGCATATCCGCCTGCCTCCATCCACACGCCCAGATGGCGCACCGGTCCTATGGTAGGACATGGCATGAAGGGGAGCACCATTGGAGCGGTGTGTGTTGAGTTAGTAAGGCGTGGACGTGGGCGAGCAGATGGGCCAGGTTGGGAACTAATTGCTGGGGCCCAGCAGTTCTGAAACCGACCAAGGAGGATGATTTCAGTTTTGAGGCGTTCAGTGCCGCGTTGCTTACCCGGGAATATTCCTGGATGAGGGCTTCAAGTGCGCGTGCATCTTTGTTACTAGACACCCCACCACGCAATCATCTGCAAATGCCATCATCTTGACTGGGGTTTGGCCTGGCACATGGACCCCAGTAGGTTGGGCATTCACATTTCGCAGTAGTGGGTCAAGGCTGAAGTTGTATAAGAGTGGGCTGAGGGGGTCCCCTTGTCGCAGGCCCCTTTGAGGGCGGACTACTTCTGTTAGGAAGCCTAGCCATGCACTGCCATTGTCACAGATTCCGTGAGCAGCATTACCCAGTTTATGAAGCAGGGGGTAGGCGGAATTGATGGAGGCAGGCCCTTAGGTATTCCCAGTTTACTCTATTGTAGGCCTTTTGTTGGTCCAAGAATACAAGTGCCCCAGAGGCTGTGGACTGACATGCAATAGCCATGGAGTGCACGTTATCCCAAATCGACCTTCTGGGGATGAAACTAAATTGTTTTGGGGAGATAGTGGCAGATTCTACAGTCCCAAAATGGTTAACCATGATTTTTGTTAAAATTTTGGTGTCTGTGTTTTTTAGAGAAATGGGGGCGCCAGTTGGCTAAGTCAAGCTTATCCTCTTTCTTGAAGAGTGTGACAGTAAAGGCCTCATGTCCTCCTGGTAGGAGGCGTTTCCAACAGGCTTTGGTTAAGTGAGGCTAGCAGCAATGGGGATATATATTTGAAATATTTTTTGTAGAACTCATATGGAATGCTATCTGGGCCTGGGCATCTTCAGTTTGATGCACCATGAATGGCTGTCCATGATTCATTCGGAGTAATTAAATTCATTATTTCTGGGTATCAGAAAATGGTGTGGATATGAGCTCAGTTGAGAAATTCTGCCATTTCAGCCAGCTGAATTGGTTCAGCTCAGTATAACTTGGAGTAATATTTTTGCGTTTTGATTGCCACTTCTGCCAGTGTGTCCACAATGGAATTATCTGATCTTCGTACCTGTGTGCAGGCCAGCTCTGGCGTGGTGCAAAATTTTTTTTAAAGAAGTATGCGGTGCACTTGTCACCTTTAGTGATGTGTGTGGCCCTGTATTAGACACAAACCCAATGTTTGTGTTGCCTTTCAAGTGCGTTGAGGTGGGCGGCTGCCTCCGCCCACTTCTGGCCCCATGCAGGGCTGTATCCTGTGGCTGGAATGTTGGACTCCAAGTGGGCCAATTCTGAAAGAGCGCGCGAGATAACTGCTGATGTGGCTTGTGAGCGTCTGGAGGAGAGATGGCAATAGTGGTGGATGGTGTCCTCTTTAAAAGTTGCCCATGTGGAAATGGGGTCCGCGCAAAACGGTGCAACAAACAAATTCTCCAAAGTTGCCTCTTCCACCCATGTGGAAAATCCTGGTGACGCGAGCTCGGGGAGGGTGTGGATTTTGCACCAATGTGGGGCCTTTGCAACTGTGATGGGTAAGTGGTATGTTATCGAGACCAGTCAGTGGTTGGAGAATTCCATTTTTGTTGTTTTGAAGTGGGAGATTGGGGTTGGAATTTTGCCGGCGCTAAAATAAGGTCGATGCAGGTCATGGACCTTAATTGGCCATTGTGGACGTGGGGACGCGTCATGTTTTCAAGCAGTGGGGCATGTCGCGGCAGCATATCCATTAACCCAAGGGTGGCTTTTTAGAACGCGTAATTCTACGTAACCCTGTGGGGCGTTGGGTGAGGGCGGCCACCAGTCTGTTGGTGAGGTTAGCCAACAGTTCATATCACCAACTAGGAAAGAATCAGGGGGTAACAGGAGGGATCTGATTGACGAGAAAATTCCTGACACTTGTGTGCACCATTTGGGGCGTAAATGTTGACGATTGTGTGTGCAACATCAGCCCACGAGAATGTGACAATGAGCACTCAGCCATTTAGGAATGTTTCTGAGGATGTGAATTTGAAAAAATTATTTTTCTGAATTAGCACCCCACAGTGCTTCGACCAAAAGGAAAGGGATGGAAGGAGCATTATTTTCCAAGCTTCCTCAGAACCTCGTGGACAGTGGGACTCCTGGATGGCCAGGATATCCATGGGTAAATTGTGTTGTAAAAAACTCAGTTTCTTAGCCTGGGACAGGGAGGCCTTGAGTCCAGCGATATTCAGCATCCCTAGAGTGAAGGTTTCCCCCATCGCACCTTAGGTGTGAGGGGGCCCCTGGGCCCACCAGCCTCTTCAAGGTCCCCACGGGCTTTCACAGCAGTGCGGGGTGTTAGCAGCAATGCTATCAGGGTTTTTGTTAATTTTTGCAGAAAGAGTCACATTGGCTTTGGCGTTTGCTTTTTGTTTTCCCGACGTCGGACGAATTTTTTGCGGTGCAGATAAGTTTGGTGCACCGTCAGGCGGGGCAAAAAAAATTTTCAATTGGGATAGGTCCTAAGTCAGTTTTGACTGGAGCTTGGGTGCAGTTATTGGGTGAGATCAAATCTCCCATTGGATCCTCAGATTGAGTGGCCCACTCGGCATGGGCCTCCCAATCTGATTGGGTGATGGATTCCCAAGTCGCTTCTGCTGCAAAGGTCTCCATGTCCTCCTGGCGTTGTGAGTGTGGGATGGTGGTGGTGGCCTTGGCCGCTTCCTTGGCCGCGGCTCTATGGGCCTGCTTGGCCTTATTCCACTCCTGTGGGGAGATGGGCTTTACCAATAGGTAGCAGCCTTGTGCTCCCCATGGTAAAGCCTCCTTGGTGCTTGCAGTTGGTTTATAGTGCACCTCTCCACTGGCCATGGCCACCGAGGGGTGCTCTTGGAATGTGATGCCCTCCTTGGTGGGGCATGCATGTGCCTTATGGCCAAATGCATCACAGTGGGTGCAGATGGGGGGCGCGCTGTCCACGGTTACCCAGAATGGGTGGGTGGTGGCCCTGCGATATCAATAAAAGTGGAGTGCAGGATCTGGGTTAGGTCCTTTGCGATCTCCTCAGTTGGGGTCAGAACTGCGATGGCTTTGCTGGTGCTCAGGTGTGGCATCAGCGTGAAACGTTGCATTTTGAAAGATTGTATTTCGCTATATATGGTGAGACGATCTTTCAGGTGTTGCTCCAAAATGTCATGTTTTACCATAGTAGGCAAAAAGTCAAACGTGAGGAGAATTTGGTTTGATTTTGTCCATCTGGTGCATTTGGTTTTGATGACCCATTGCCCTTCGGGGAGGTTGACCACTATGCGCACCACTGCAGCCTCATCTGCTGCTATTTTGCTCTCAAAACCCAGGTCCAGCCAACTGCGTGACATGGAGTGAGGTGCAACGTACACCACGGTTGGGAAAATTTTGTGTACATCCTCACAAAATTTTTCCCATAAGGCCATTTTTTGGATGTCCAGATACACACGGACTCCAAATTCCACTGACAAAAGTATCTGAGAGTGTGGCGTTTTGATGTACTGGTTGCATCGTACTTGCCACACGAGTATCTCTGGGGAAATTGTGACCGCCAGTTTTTTGAGATTTTTTCTATTCCGCCAGATTCTCCGGGGCGTTTTCAAACGTTAGAGGCCACAGGCCTTCCGCCTGCTCCTCTTGCCTTGCTTGCCCAACTGCTCCCAGACATGGGCGCAGACTAATCTCCTCTTATGTGATTATCAAACTAGATTGAGTCTTGAATTGAATGGGTTGCAAAAGTGTTTGCAACGAGAAAGAAAAGTGCAAAAGTGATTGAAATTAGTGGAAAAGTTCTATTATTATCATTATTGTTATTATTATTATCCCTATTATTATTATTAAACCCATTTTTTAAGAAATTTGCTGTGTACCCTAATAATCACACAACTGTTGGACACATTTTTGATTGTGTAGGCATCATTTTTCATTTTAACAATAACCTCAAATGGTCCCAACCATAATGCATCTAGCTTGATTTGGCAACTGTTGCCATGTTTATCACAGTAGGCTACTTGTTCATTAATGGCAAATTCCCTAAGGTTGGATCAACTCTTATCATTGGCTTTTTTGTCCTGAACCCTTCTTTTGATTGTAGCATCATAAGCTTGATATTGGATATCCACTATTATATTTTCAAGCTGATATAGTTATTTATCTGCATTCATTCTGGAGTCGTCATGTCTTGAAATAATCCACATCTTTGATCAAGGTTAATGGTTGGCAAAATTTGATTTCTTGTATCAGGATATCACTAATATTGGGTAAATTTCCTGGATTCACTCCAAAGGTGGTTTGTAGATTGTTACAGCGTTTTCATTTACTTCAATCGTTGATAGATGATATATTGGAAATTCATCAACATACCCACTTCTAATTGGATGTTTCCTCTCTTTGTTACTGATGATCCTGCCTCCTCGTTTCTCAGGCGCTTCATATTAGTTAAATAATTTAGAGCTATTAATATCATATAAACTTGACCCAAAACCTCTGTAGTGAACACCACGTGTAAAAACCGTGGGGTTTTCACTGGTGCACATGTTCACTTATTTACTGACTCTGGAAATAAACAAAAACTTTTTAATTTCATGAAGACAATTAGCTTAGTCGAGTTTGGATAAATGGGTAGATTTGGCCCTTCTCTAGAAGATAATAGTAAGTGACTTTGGCCTCACTCTGGCAATATATAAGAATTCTAAGGACTTTATCCTCACTCTGGCAAGATATAATAATTTGGGTGACTTCAGCCTAACTCTGGCATTGACACTTAGCCAAGGACTTTCCTCACAAGAAGCAGATAAACTAAAAGATATATTAATATAAACTATAGGTCTAAGGTGTATTTTATTATTAAAATGAGAGAATAATCATAGGCGGAAGTATAAGAGGACATGTGTTTAGAGGTAAATTGTGGTAACCACGATGGTCTCAGCACGCCTAGCTGATGAAAAAGAAATATTGGTTCAATTTTGGGAAATATTCCAGCTGATATTCATGAAGAATAAAGTATTTAAATCACCATTTGTATCATCCCACATGTCAGCTACCAAACCTGACGATTTCCCATGAGTAATTACCCATTTTGAGCCAATTTACTCATCTCCAAATTTTCAGCAACAATTCCTGAAGAAATTGTAACTGTAAAAATCATCGGATATGATACTATGAGAATTATGATTAACCGTTCAGTCAGTTATTATTGCCTACTAGATGACATAATTAAATTGCCATCTAAAGCTTAATCAATAAGCTAAATTAAAATATGCAAGTTATTAATTTAAATAAATTGAAGCTTAATTAATCCCTTTCTGGATAATGTGGTCATATAAAATTCCCACAGGAGTTCTACAATAAAATTGAAAGACACTAATGTCCAAGGGCCCACAGCAGTTTGGTGGGAGACAAGCAACTGAGCATTCTTCAGATGGCTAGGCTCTAACTATTTACATGTCAAGCAGTACTTTGTGAATTTTACCACATCTGTGGCAATATCCTTGCAACTGTAGGAGCGTTGGACCAACTCAAGCGTCTTGTCCTTGCCAGGGTGGCCAGCAGTTGGGGGTCATGAGCTTTGTGGATCACTTCCTCACACAGGGGTCCAGGTAGTACCCACCACTTGCATTGATCAAGGATGACCCCATATTACAACTGATAGCCTTTGTCCAGGGGTTTGCCATTTCTATGGCATGCCTGTTTAACCTTATAGTAGTCGGCTGACAGGGGTTGGGACAACCTAACGTAAGCAGGGGTGTCAGCGTCCCCTTCCAAAGGTTACATTATAAGCAGAGTGAGGGCTTGTTCAGGGACACTCCTTCACTTGTTCCACTTAATCAACACCTGA